>CM066337.1:8679554-8924554 GCA_033807585.1 Hydrophis major
AATCCTTTAAGCTTTTTAAATGAGCAACAAGAGCTGCTGACTTTCTACAGGACCCTTCCCCAGCCTGGAACTGCAATTCCAGTAATTGTGTGAATGGGGTCCCAAGAATGTTGAGAGTTGCAATCTACTTGGAGGACACATAAAACCTCTGGAAACATCCAGGCAAGGCTGGAATATGGCTGTCACAATAGGCCCTCCTGAAATCTGTTGTGATTAACAAAGTGGGAGATCTACAAAACAGGATCAACTGAAGAAACACGTCACAACATGAGAGAGAAAAAAATGCAGTGGAGCCCACCACAGAGGACCTGACCTTACCACACACATGATGTAAGACAGGATAGCTCCAGAAGAGCCAATTAACGCTCCAACAATTGTCATCAAGTTGTTGTTGAGAAGGAACCCTTCTGCACACAAAGCCCATCCAGAGTAGCTATTCAGCACAGTGATCACCACAGGCATGTCTGCTCCACCAATGGCTGCCGTTAGTGTCACTCCCTGTGATTTTTGATGCACCAAAAGAGAAAAGGTAGAGCAGATGTGTATACATTTATGCAATGAAATATTGAAGAGCCATGGTGGCGCAGTGTTTAGAATGGAGTACTGCAGGCTACTTCTGCTGCCTGCCAGCTGACTGAAATTTGGCAGTTCAAATCTCACCAGGCTCAAAGTTGACTCAGACTTAAGAGGGCTCCTCCTTAGCAATTCTCAGAGTCTATCTTTGATAATGATGCAAGTAGTTACTTTAGTTTGACAATATTTATGTCTATAGGTGTGGAACAATAACTCTACATGTCTTTCTTGGTTTTGGAGTCATGGTGGTGCAGTGGTTAGAATGCAGTATTGCAGGTTAATTCTGCTGACTGTCAGCATTCGATTCTCACTAACTTAATGTTAACTCAGCCTTCCATCTTTCCAAGGTGGGTAAAACGAGGACCCAGATGGTTGGAGGCAAGAGGCTGACTCTGTAAACCACTTAGAGAGGGCTGTAAAAGCACTGTGAAGCGGTATATAAGTCTAAGGGCTATTGTTATTAAGTTTCACTTTAAAATGAAAAGGAGAAAAGCTAATTCTGTACTCTGATCAGCCACATTCAAACATAGAACTATGAGCAGTATCTGCCCTTTTTCTGAATGTGGAGGCTGTTTTCAATACTGGTTCCCCAATGACCAGTGTTCATTAGGTGAAACTAAGATGTGGAACTGGTAAAAGAGACTATTCTGTGAGATTCCTACAGGAGGCCGGAGACAATCAAACACATTCTAGATAGGCTTCAGCAGGTAATCTCTCTTTTGAGTGTCCAACATATATTCTGGGCATAGTTTTGCAGAAAACCAGAAGGAAGACATCAATTTGCTCTCAACCATCTTCTAACTTATCTTTGCTTCTAAGCCGGTAGACCAGACTAAAGTCATTGCCATGTTTATTTTCTAAGAACGCTTATGGTGTTTATGTGAGACCAAAGGATATTCTTGGAAATAAAAAAGACGCAGAATCCCCTCTGTCATTTTGAATTAAAACAGTCTACAAGAAAGAAGGAAATAAAATTGGGAAGAACTACAATGCCTATGAGCTTCAAGGCAAGTATCAATATGGCCCTACTCTGCATAGCAAGTTGCCTACCACTGTTCAGGAAGGTTCCAGCTCCTGCCAGACCCCATTCTTGGGCTTGCTGTGACTCGGCCATCAGTTCATCTCCAGTTTTTCATCTGCCCAATTTAAAGGAATGAGGAATAAAGTTTTTTGACCCCTACCATTATCGAGGAGAGCCCAGAAACTCCAAGAAGGCAGGCCATGCCTCCTGTATAGCTGGAGTCTAACATAAAATAAATCATGCCTCCTACTGAAGCTGCCATCAGTCCAGCATTCAAATAATGACGGCCAGGCAGGAGAAGCGGAGCAGAGTTCAACAGACCTAGAAAGAAACGAGATGCAATGTATAAAGTCAGCGGTTCATTAACTCAGGGTGGGGTGAGCTGAAGATAGGGGGAAGGCCATTTCTTTCCATCAGTATCATGTCCTCTCACTTGCCCAACTGACAGAAATTAAGAATTGACTTATTTGGCTGGGCAGGAAGAGACCCATTGTGGTGTCACAGGGACGGGCTGGACTAAAACTGGCTAGGAGGTCTTCAAACTAACGATAATCCAAACTAACATTAACACTTGATCCACCATACCAGTCTTTTTCAACCTCAGCAGCTTTAAGAAGTATGGACCTCAATTGGCTAGGGAATTCTAGGAGTTGAAGTTCACACATCTTAATATTGCTGAGGGTGAATGTCTATTCTTCTTCATCTTGTGCCATATCCATCACCGGACGTTGGCGATCATGTTGGCGATCCTATTTTTATCAACAGCCACATGAAAAAGTGCTGCTGAGTTTTGTCCAAACCAGTTCCTTAGATTTTGAAGTCATTGGGGTTCTTCTTTTGCCTGGACCTTCATTTGCCTTCAATCTTTCCTTGGAGGATTAAATGAAGCATTTAATTACTTAATTAAGTACTTGATTGTAGGAAGTACGATTTCAGCAAGAGAGTGGTCAATGTCTGGAACTCACTACCTGATTCTGTAGTCACATGGTCAAAACCCCACTCCTTTACCTTCAAACTAACCTCTATTGACCTCACCTCATTCCTAAGAGGTCTGTGAAGGGCGTACATAATCGCACAATCCTGCCTACCATCTCTGTCCTACTGTCCCTAATTTATTTATACTTATGTTTATTCCTATTTCTATTATATGGCAAATGTTTGGCAAAATAAATAAATAAAAATGAATAATAAAGTATGCTGTATTTTTCTGGGTGTCGCATCCCTTGTCCAAAATACTCTAACTTTTGCTTTTTCATGGTTTTGATGATGTCCCTTGGCTTTCCCAGGTAGCTTATCACCTCCTCATTTCTGATTTTGTCAATCTAACTTGTACGTAGTGAATGCCTATGAAGATTCTCAATCATCCAGGTCATAGTTGTCCCAAAAGTGCTTTTACAAAAGTTAACTGGACTTTCTTGGGGTTTTTTTTTTCCCTCAAAAAGGTTTTGCTTTTCAAATATTAAAGAAGCTTCTTGGATGAGAAGTTTTTCCAAGGGAAAAAACCTAGAAAGTCCAGTCACCTTTTGGAAAGGCATCTTTTAAGACTGGCTGAGGTCGAGAAATGTGGACTATACCATAAAAGGTCCTTTGGTCTGTATGAGCCATATAATATATTGGCTAACACTGTGATACAGAGTCTACTATTCATCAGATCTTGAGATCAAGTCAAAGTTGTTTCAAGAAGTTTGTGGGTGTTGTTTTTTTAAAGTCTGGCACCAATTTTTTTGGAAATTCAGTATGAATAGAGTTCCTATCTCTTAAAAAGCCATTGGTGTCATTAGACTGAGTTCTGCAGACATGATTTTAAAAAAAAAAAATTAATGTATCCTGACCATGAAAGGACATACCTTGCAGTTTTCCATAGGCTACCAAAGAGCCACTGAAGGTTACACCTCCAATGTAAGTGCCCAGGTAAGCCACGGTTTTGAGAACACTGGCGGATGGATGTAAATCAAGGTGGGGATATTCTATCATGTACTCAGCAACGCAGGTCAAAACGGCTGCCAAACCAACCAGGCTGTGAAAGGCAGCAACCAGTTGTGGGAGGTCAGAGATCTCGATACGTTTTGCAATTGTGAGACCTGCAAAAGAACAGTTGAGATCCAAGATGAAAACAAATTGATTTTTATGCTTCATCATTCAAGGGGGGGAGTGGAAGGCAGATCTCTAGCTTTTGTCCTAGTTACTATTATGGTCTGCAACACGTTAAGAGATCCTCATCTACTAGGCTTCTACAGAAACCATTCTCTAAAAGTACACAGAGTAAAAGCCATTGACATAAATAATAATGCCCACTTTCTCCTGTTATGTATTTTCCACAATTGGTGTGAAAGTCCTCCTTCTAGATTTATAAACCTGTGGTGGATTATAGTCTGGATTCCCAAGAGGGAGGGGCTGCATTCTAGAGGAGCAAGACCCTGAAGTTTAGATAATTTGGTTGGGAGGAAGAGGATTCCTCCTTAGCAATTCTCAGAGTCTATCTTTGATAATGATGCACGTAGTTGCTTTAGTTTGGCAAAATTTCTGTCTGCAGCTGAGGAGCAGTAAAAGAAACTGTTCCCAATTAAATCTACATGTCTTTCTTGGTTTTTGAGCTGTAGTGGCGCAGTGGTTAGAATGCAGCATTGCAGGTTAACTCTGCCAACTGTCAGGGTTCAATTCTCACCTGCTCAGTATCAACTCAGCCTTCCATCCTTCTGAGGTCGGTAAAATGAGGACCCAGATTGTTGGGGGCAAGAGGCTGACTCTGTAAAACCTCTTAGAGAAGGCTGAAAAGCACTGCAAAGCAGTATATAAGTCTAAGTGCTATTGCTATTTTGGGGGCTGATTCAAATTTTGGCACAGAGTTCATTTGACTGTTTGGAACTGTGAGCCATGCCAGAGGTGATCTGGTGACCTAATCCTGCAAAGACTGATGTTCCATTCACTTGATCTATTTGTTTTGTTCATCTGAAAGAGAAATATTTTTACTGCATAATTCCTCATGCACCTTTGGACCTACTAAGTTCATTTTCATGGCAGCCATTATGATGCTAACAAATGCAGGTCAAATTTTTCTTTGACCCAAACATTTTTTTTAAGAAAAATCATGCATGGCTTGGAAGTGTGGCTAGGCAATTTGGATTCAGTTTCTTCTTTATGAACATATCCACCATTCTGTGACTTCAAACTTCCTGTCTACTTTTCCACATAATTTCATTTCTCAGATGACTTTAAAAGGAACCGGTTAATTTTGCTGAGTTGATTGAGGAGCAAATGCAATACTGACCCAGAGATCTATTTCATGTGGAAGAATTACCATATATATAGAAAACACAACAAAGAAGAAAACCGCACACAAATCTTCATGTTGTTATCACATGTTTCACACATCTGGACAGAGGTGCTCTTTCCCATTTTAGACAGCTTGCTCAGTGGGCTAATCTTTAAGCCAGCTTTATTCAGATTGCCCAAGACATTTAAATAAATCATGAGCCTTCTGGCTTTTATGCTTTTACGTTGCATCCGATTGCCTAACGCTTTAAAAACTGCGAACTGCTTTTGTTTTTTAAATGAAAGGTGGTAGATTGTTTTTAGAAACAAATAAACAAGCAAGCAAGCTGGAAAACCTGATTTTCCACTTGTTGATGCCAGTGGGGGACTAAAATAAGATTTCACACAAATCCGTTTCAGAGCATGTTTACAAGAGTTTGGATTCTGTGAGTAGAGCAGATCCATCTTCGCCCTGCACCTTCGCCTTGTTTCATGTTAATTTGCAAACCCTGCTGGCGTAAATGAGGGCACCGAGAGAAATTGAAAAGAAGGAAGCAACATGACATTTGTGAATAAACATTACTGACATGAAAACTACTTTGCATGGTAGCAGTGAGCTGGCACAGTTGGTTCCAGATGAAATGTTTCCTACATTTATTATGTACACCGCAGTGCTTCATTGTTTTTTTTTCTTACTCAAGAGCTCCACCTCTTGGAATTAAACGTAACTTATGACCCCCAAATGCAGCACTAGATGCCAGGGCATCAAGATCATCTAATAAGCCCCATGAGCAATCTTGTAAAGGAATCCAAGGGTCACCCTGGATTCATTAATAGAAAAGAATAAAAGCATTGCAAGGGACCCTGGATGTCTTTCTGCTTAAACAAGACACTCTAGTCCAGGGGTCTCCAACCTTGGCCACTTGAAGCCTGGAGGACTTCAACTCCCAGAATTCCCCAGCCAGCTGGCTAGGGAATTCTGGGAGTTGAAGTCTTCCAGGCTTCAAGTGGCCAAGGTTGGAGACCCCTGCTCTAGTCGATACCATTTCAGATAAATGGTATAAATAGTATTCTTTAAAAGCTCCAGTGATAGAGCACTCACAACTTCTGAAGGCAAGGTATTCCACGGCTTAATTGTTCTGACTGTCAGGAAATTTCTCCTTCATTCTAGATTGGTTTTCTCCTTGATTAATTTCCATCCATTGCTTCTTGTTCCGCCTTCAGGTGCTTTGAAGAGTAAGGTGACCCCCTCTTCCTTGGGGCAGCCCCTGAGATATTGGAACATTGCTATCGTGTCACCCCAGTCCTTCTTTTCACTGGATTAGACATACCTCAATTCCTTCAACTGGTCTTCCGAGGTTCTCCACTCCTCTACTCGTTGCACAATACCTTATGCCACCAGAGATGAAATTCTAGACCTAAAAAAGCTATAACTACGCCGCCTTCAGTCTGATCGAAGTATATAAAATCATACATTGTAATGTCGTACCAGTCAATGAAAATTTCGGCTTCAACCATAACAACTCAAGAGCACACAATAGATGCAAACTCAAGGTTAACCGCACCAAACTTGATTGCAGGAAATACGACTTCAGCAACAGAGTGGTCAATGTCTGGAATACTCTACCTGACTCTGTGGTTTCTTCCCCAAACCTCCCAAAATTTAACCTTAGACTGCCTACTACTGACCTCACCCCTTTCCTAAGAGGTCTGTAGGGGGCGTGCATAAGCGCACCAACGAGCCCACCGTCCCTGTCCTATTGTTTCTTTTTATTTTTCTTATATGTATCCATTTCATGTACCTGTTATTTTATAATCACTTGACAAATTAATAAATAAATAAATGTTTTAGCCTCCAGCCTCCTAATCATCTTTCTTGCTCTTTTCTGCACTTTTTCCAGCATCTTAACATTTTTTTTTTTTTATGCCATGGGGAACAAAACTAGATGCACTATTCCAAGTGTGATATAACAAGGCAGTATAAAGCAATACTAACACTTCACATGATCTTAATTCTATCCCTTAGTTAATGCAGCCTAGGACTGCATTGGCATTTTTGGCAGCTGAACACACTGCTGGCTCATAGTTCAGTAGATGTCTATTAGGAGTCTCTTTTGCAAATATCAGTGTCAGGTGCAAGCAACCAGAAACACTTGTGAATAGACCCAAGCAGAAATTTTATCGCTGGTCACCTATGTTACAAGCATTTTGCCAGACTGATTGCATTCCCTTAGGTCCAATAGGGCTTTGAAGATTCTGGAGGAAGTCAAGCCTGGGCTGCTTCTTGCAGCGCAAAGACTCTAAACCTGTCTCCCCCTTAACGCCTCCCTCCAGTCTAGCTGGAGATTCCACTGCAATCAGGTTCAAATTCATTTCATATTCAGATAATTAATTGTGCTACTGCAGTGAGGGGAATTGATACCAGTTGGTCTTTGTGATAGCTATGCTTCTCCCAGGTAGCATCAATAATGTGGTTCCTTTGCCTAAAGTGAGTTCCTGCTTGACAAGGTGATCTATCTCTGATCCACCTGCTGTCAGCTTTGGAAGCCACATTGAGATCCGATGCTCCCACGCTGCCACAATTGAGCCTGGGAAAGTGGGAGGGGGGAATTCATTTGAGTATATCTAGTTAGACAAAATAAAATTCTTTTGCTGATTCAAGGTCATGTAGTGTTGCGCATAATGAAAAGAAAGTCTTACTTTGGGACGGATGGTGATTGGGCCATGGGATATGGTGATGGGTATAGGGGATGGATTTGTAGTTTTTACTTTTGCAAGGAAGCCCAAAACTTTCAGATTCAGGATTCCACAGATGTACCAGTTACTATCCAAATAAAAGGAACTTTTGAGAGATGTCAGTCTTGGAGTTATTGGTTGGAATGGAGGGTTGCTGGAATGCTGACACCTGCATTGAGTTCAGAGGTGAGATATTACTTGGGCTTCTCCAGTGACACCTAAATCAGAAATCATCCTAGCAAACATCTTTCTCTGAATTTGTATTCTGTTGGAAAGATTGCATACATGTGTTTGAGGGGCATCTTAGTCACTAGGGTTGTCTTCTCTTTGAAGATGCGTGACCACGATTCTAGGAATACCAGATTTTCCTAGGACAGGGTTTCAAAACCACTTGTTTCAAGGCTCACCCATGGTGCCTCCCAAGGCCATGGCTGTGGACATCTGGGCCAGTACTTCTGGTGAAGGTTTCAAACTGCCCAAGGTAGCGGCAATGCCAGCAGCGACACCGATCATCCCAAGGGCGTTGCCAAGCCGTGAAGTGCTCTGACTAGATAAGCCGGCGAGGGCCCCCACACAGCAAAGGCCAGAGCCCAGGTATATCATCTGCAGAGGGAGAGAAGCAAAGGTTGTAAGGGGGAAAAGTTGGCTTTTGCTTCACGTATGTAGGTCTCACTTGCCATCTTATCTCCCTGCACCAAACTGTGAGCAAGGACAGGTAGTCCTTGACTTTACAACCGCTATTCATACCCAAATGTCTTGTTGCTAAGTGAGATGTTTGTTCAATGAATTTTGCAAGAGTTTATGATCTTTTTTGGGGGAGGGGGCACAGTTGTTTAGGGAATCACTGCAATAGTTGACTTCGTTGCACGCTTGTAAAGTGAATCTACCTTCCCTATTGACTTTGCTGGTCAGAAGGTCACAAAAGGGGATCACATGACCCCACAGGATACTGCAATGGTCATAAATACATGGCCAGTTGCCAAGCATCTGAATTTTGGTCAAGTGACGGTGGGGATGCTGCAATAGTCATAAATGTGGAAAAAAAAAAACCCATCATGAATCTGTGATGACCCGGGGCGTGGCACAAAAGCAACAAAGTCACAAAAGTAGGTGAAGTCCCTTTAATTCCTCCAACTTGGCCCCCAATGTCCAGTTATCATCGGCTGGAAAAAAAACTCTCCCAAGAACAGTTTTTAAAGGGAAGAAATTCAGTCTGAAACAAAAGTACATCTAAATTATAAATAAAAACCAACACAAACCACAGCTGCAGCAATTAACGAGACAGAGCATGATAAGGAATTGCAGACTTCCAAAAGATAATGAAACACACACAGTTGGGAGGACGCCAGAACCCAGATAAGACGTAACAAACAAAGATAATTCACGCTTTGCTTCCAGCAAGGTGCTGTGCGCAAACGCCCTTTATATCCTGTTTTCCCAGCTGCAGCTAATGAAGGGAATCAGGGCCTTTTTCTCCCCTCTAACCCACATTACTCCCTTATCCATTCCTCCCTGTGTGCCCTAGGATGAAGAGGGGATGGGCCTGGGTCTTCCTCTGAATGTCCAGTCGGACTGTGCCGTTCCCCAGTTTCCTTCACAGCCACCAGAGCCACACCCCGTCAACTGTTCGACCTCCCCCTCAGAATCAGATTCCATCGGGGCATGACAGAATCACTGGCAAGAAGTGAGTGAGGAGCCTCTGTGTTTAAAGTGCAGTACTGCAAGCTACTTCTGCTGCAACCAGCTGCCTGCAATTCGGCAGTTCAAATCCCACCAGGCTCAAGGTTTATTCAGCCTTCCATCCTTCCAAGGTCATTAAAACAAAGACTCAGATTGTTGGGGGCAATAGGCTGACTCTGCAAACTGCTTAGAGAGGAATGTAAAAGCACTGTAAAGCGGTACATAAGTCTAAGTGCTATTGCTAAGAAAGGTCTTAAAATGGGGCAAAACTCCCTTAACAACTGTCTTATTTAGCAACAGAAATTTTGAGCTCAATTGTGGCTGTAAGTCAAGGACTGCCTGTATCTGAATGCTTTGTTTGCTTCTCTAAATAAACATTCTTGCCTTTCCCCTTCTCTGCTTTTCAAAATCTTCCTCGATAAACCTTCAAAGTTTTATGCAAAGTAATATAGTAATAGAGGTGGAAGGGACCCTGGAGGTCTTCTAGTCCAACCCACTGCTCTGGCAGGAGACCCTATTCCATTCCAGACAAGTGGCTGTCCAATCTCTTCTTAAAAACCTCCAGTGATGGAGCCCCCACAACTTCTTGTGGCAAGCCGTTCCTCTGGTTAATTGTCCTCCCTGTTAGGGAGTTTCTCCTTAATTCCAGGTTGCTTCTCTCCTTGATTAGTTTCCATCCCTTGTTTCTTGGCTGCCACAGAGAGGAGGGAGATCAAGCTATTTTCCAAGGCACCTGAAGGGCAGACAAGCAATAATGGATGGAAGCTGAACAAGGAGAGATTTAACCTGGAAGCAAGGAGAAACTTTCTGACAGTGAAAACAATCAGCCCATGGAACAGAAGCTGCCTTAAGAAATTGTGGGAGCTTCATCACTGGAAGCTTTCAAGAAGAGACTGGACTGCCCTTTGTCGGAAATGGTCTAGGGTCTCCCACTTGGGCAAGGGGTTAGACTAGATGACCTACAAGGTCCCTTCCAACTCTGATTATCTGTTATCTGTTCTGCCATTTGGTGCTTTGGAGAATAAGTTGAAACTTATTTATTTATTCATTCATTCACTTATTATAAGTTCAAAACAAATTGAAACTTACATGTGAGTAAAGTGGAAAAATCATTTAGCTCTATCTGTTGTACAGCACTCTGCCTGGCAAAGGGTAGCTACAGATGAAGTAATTAGCTGTAAATTTAAGTGACATAGTAAAGCTGTTCTTGCTAGATTTATTCTGCCTCTCCTGCCGCAAGTGTTTTTTTTTTAAAGTTTTCACCATCATTCGATGTACAGAAGAACTGCAGACCACTAATTCAAATGCATTTTGAAAATAACAGCGCTGTGAGATCATCTCAGCCCATTATTTAATTCCTACTTTGATTTTTTTTTTTTTAAGGTTTTGATGCATAGCAAGATACTTTGAAAACCTGGCACGACCGTGCCTTTATATATAACATATGGTGCTTCTAACTGGGTTTGATTAGCAGAGGTTGCTTTTTCTCAAATCAGCATGGTCTTGCATTACTGGCAAGCTTGAAATAAATTTACCAAATTGGCAATGAAACCCCAAACACATCCACACAGAACATTGGGGAAAGTCAGACAGCAAACCCCAAAGTGAAAACTCTAAATCAGTACACACCAAGGGAGGAGTGCAGGCACACACATGTGTATGTATTAAAAAATCTCAAGGTCTCCTGATCGAAACCAATGCAGAGAGGAAGGGAAATGGAGTCCGTTATCTAATGTACCCTACGAGCAAAATTCGTACTTAAATACAAAATTAAATCTGAGTTTGGAAACCCAAAATTCTATCTCTTAAACTTCAGAAAGGCCTGAAACTAGGCTGCAAAACACCCATGAACACAAAACCTTAGTTCAAGGCCACCAATCAAGACTTCCTGAAAAGTAACCGATGCCTCCTGCTGCCCTCCAAGAGTGCTAGAAACTTGAACTGCCAAAATTCCTAGCCAGCCGGGAAAGGCTGCTTTAAACCTATGGGATGTACAGGTATTCCTCAACTTACGACCACAATTGAACACAAAATTTCTGTTGTTAAGTGAATTCTGCCCCGTTTTACGAACTTTCTTGCCGCTGGTCTAGTGACATCACTGACAGTGTAACTTTGAACGGTCATTAAATGCAAATATTTATAGACCCCCTCACATCCTGGACATAAACTGTTTCAACTCCCACCCACAAAATGACGCTATAAAGCACTGCACACCAGAACAACTAGACACAAGGACAGTGTCATGCCCCTGGTGGAGACTGACTCTGAGGGAGAGGAGGAACAGCTGACAGGGAGTGGAGGTGTGGCTCCAGAGGTGGTAGAGGAGGCTGGCTGAGCAGTCAGAGGAGGATCCAGGCCTATCCCCTATCCATCCTAGGTCATGCAGGGAGGAGAGGATCAGGGAAAAGCAAGGTCTACTCAAGAGGAGATTACCATGATCCTCCTCATGGCTTGCAGGTGGGAGCTATGTATATAAGTTTGCAACTGCGCAGTTAGCATTTGCAGGAGTCAGTTTTAGTGTTCACCTTGAAAGAGGTTTATCTGTGCTGGCATTCTTCCCATGGACTCTCCTTTATTATTTTCCTGGAGTTTATGATTAGTTATCTTGGCTTGCTTCAGAACTCTCATCAATGCAGTTTGTTTTGGTTTTCTGTTTGCCTCATTATTTACTTTTGTGACTTTAAACTGTGCCTAATAAAACAGTGAAGTTAAGTTGAAGGCCTAACTGGACTATAATATATGTTTTGGGTTTTGGGTTATTTTGAGAGACTATGGGTCACCACAGACAGTTTTTTCCCGAATGCCATCACAAATAATTCCCTCAACACTGTCCAACTATTTACAAAGTCTGCATTACTATTACTATTAATCTTCTCATCACTCCTTATCACCCATCCCCTCCCACTTGTGACTGTATTACTGTAACTTTGTTGCTTGCATCCTTATGAGTGTTTCCTAGTATGATTTGATTGCTTATGACTATTATTAAGTGTTGTACCTGATGACTCTTGTATCTTTTCTTTCCTTTTATGTGTACCGAGAGCTTTTGCACCAAGACAAATTCCTTGTGTGTCCAATCACACTTGGCCAATAAAGAATTCTATCTATTCTATCTATCTATGAACTGTTGTAAATCTGTTTAATCCTGTTTAACCCCGCTTTCCTCATTCCATGCTTTATTTCTATACAAAAGGCACAGTCATGGGTGGGATGACATATCCTGAATTTGGAGAGTAGCTAAAAAATATTTAAAGGGGAGAGAAAGACCAAAAAACTAATGTGTGTTTGCTGGGAGACATTTTCATCAACAACTATTCCTCACGCAAGATCATGGGACATACAGGGGTTTGCCAAGTTTCTCTGAACCAAGTGTGGCCCTTAAATTGGAGGTTGACACTCAATGGCTGCAAGGTTGAATCCAAAGCAATAAGTGTAGCCTCCTGAGAGCTCCTTCAACAGTTGTCCATGGATTATAACTTTAATATAACAGCAGGGGGGAGGTGAATATTAAGTACATGTGGGAGTGATTATGCTGTATTTAATCTAATTTAAATTCTGTTTAGTTTTGTCTTAGCCGATTTTAGCCGTAGCACAACCCATTTTTGAAATTCAGGCTTGGACTCAGCAGAGTAGGCAATTAATTCTTTGCTGTGGTGGAGGATGAGAAGGATGATCTTGATGGAAATATGCAAGAACCTAAGCAAAGGGGGCTGAAGCATTTCTTTGACATCCAGTGCAATGAGTTAACATTTGAAGGCAGCTCAAGGAAACACTTTCTTGATTCAGTGGAGCATAAGAAGGAGTAGGTGGTACAGCACAACGAGGCCTGCAAGATTCTGTTATTGTAGCCCATCTCAATTAAAGTAGTTTTAAGCTTCCTGGGGAGCCGATTTCCTGTTCTGGTCTTCCAATACCATCAAAGCTGAAACCAGCCAAAGCATAGATCTCAAAGAAGTAGTGCAAGATCAGAAGATGTGGCGAGACTTGGTCCATAGCATCACCAAGAGTTGAATGGATGATGATGATGAATCATCGTCATCATCTTCATCTGGTCTTCCCAGTGGGTGCTGAACAGACATGAAAAGAACTGCAGGCAATCACACACACCCTTGTTGATTACAGATGTTCTTCAACAATTTGAATGGAATGGAATAGAATAGAATAGAATAGAATTCTTTATTGGCCAAGTGTAATTGGACACAGAAGGAATTTGTCTTGGTGCAAATGCTTTCAGTGTACATAAAAGAAAAGATACATTCATCAAGAGTCAAGAATCATCAGGTACAACACTTAATAATAGTCATAGGGTACAATAAGCAATCAAATAATACTAGGAAACAGTCAATAAAAATCGTAAGGATATAGACAACAAAGTTACAGTCATACAGTCATAAGTGGGAGGGGATGGGTGATAAGGAGTGATGAGAAGATTAATAGTAATAGTAATGAAGACTTTGTAAATAATTGGACAGTATTGAGGGAATTATTGTTTAGCAGAGTGATGGCGTTTGGGAACATCATGTTCTTGAATGTTCCTCACGCTCAGATACAGAATTAAAAACTCTTGAATGTGTAAAGATAAAACAACTCTCCTCCTCTACCTCCTCATCCTCATTTTAGCCATTGTCTATCCACTGCAGGGTGAAGGCCTCTTCTGCATGTTTCCAACCAATACATTCCTGAGCTTTCTTTCACCAATAATAAAACAAGTCTATTTATTCATAGATATGCTCAATTCTCCCACGGGGGAATGAAATGCGAGCTATTTGTCTCCCAGTGACTTCCCATTGAGTAGAATTCCATGAGACCCTAAAGAGGAGAGAAGCAATCTAGAACTAAGGAGATATTTCCTGACAGTCAGAACAATTAACCAGTGGAACAATTTGCCTCCAGAAGTTGTGAATGCTCCAACTCTGGAAGTTTTTAAGAAGAGATTGGACAACCATTTGTCTGAAATGCTATCGGGTCTCTTGCTTGGGCAGGGGGTTAGATTAGAAGACCTCCAAGGTCCTTTCCAGCTCTGTTGTTATTCTGTTATTCGCTAGCCTCCCCTACCATAAATTTTGTCACACAAGCAGCCCAAGTTGTCGATTTCCTTTTTGCATCTAGCAAGAAATTAAGAGTGGGGGGCAGGGCAGGGAGGACTGTTTAGCTTTCTTCTTGTGTGCTGAAAGCAGAAGCTGAGCCCAGAAACCCACCTATCATGTTTGTTATAAGCATTTGTTTACACAATTCAGGGACCACATGAACCCAACGAGCTGTTTTCTTTTCTTCATTACATTGCTTGAAAAATATGCGTCACTGGTACTAATGAACCTCAAGAAACCTTTTCTCTCCAGAGAAGCTGCCTTCCATGGAGGACCTGTATACTGCACGAGTCAAAAAGAGGGCTGTGAAAATATCTACAGCCCCCTCACATCCCAGACATAAACTATTTCAACTCCTTCCCTTAAAACGATGCTTTAGAGCACTGCACACCAGAACAACTAGACACAAGGACAGTTTTTCCCCTAACGCCATCAGTCTGCTAAACAAATAATTCCCTCAACACTGTTCAACTCTTACAAAGTCTGCATTACTATTAATCTTCTCATCACTCCTTATCACCCATCCCCTTCCATTTGTGACTGTATGACTGTAATTTTATATCCTTACGGTTTTTATTGACTGTTTCCTAGTATGATTTGATTGCTTATTGCACCATTTGACTATTGTTAAGTGTTGTGCCTGATGATTCTTGACTCTTGATGAATGTATCTTTTCTTTTATGTACACTGAGAGAGCCTTTGCACCAAGACAAATTCCTTGTGTGTCCAATAAAGAATTCTACTCTATTCTATTCTTCAGTATTGATCTGTTAATTTGATTCTGAACAAAGAAAGTCTAAAAACTGGCCTGGATTTCTGACCTGCTCAATACTGTATCCACTGAGAAGAGATGCACCATATCCACCAACAAAGACGGTTCCAGGGAGAAGATAGAGGTAATTGTATTCAGGTGGATCTGTTGGACGCTTAAACATATCCAGCATCCTCTGGGTAATTAGAAAGCCACCTATTTGGAGGGGGAATGCAAATGGGCAAATGGTTAAGATGAAGCAGAAAGATGAAACAAAGAATTAATTTATACTGGACAATTAATTAATTGTCTTTATTATTTTTACAAATTAACTCCAGGTGACAAACATATTCAACACACCTTCCTCTTCCTATTTTCCCCACAACCCTATGAGATGAGTTGGACAAAGAAAGAGTGATTGGCCCAAAGTCATTGGCTTTCATGGCTAAGGCAGGACTAGAACTCAACATCTGCTGGTGATTGGCTCAACATCACCCAGTCAGATTTTATGGCTAAGGCAGGACTAGAACTTACAGTCTCCCATTTTCTAGCCTAGTGTTTTAACCACTAGACCAAACTGGCAAATTTGGGCTAGAAATCAATCGTGTGGGGTTCCTAAAGGGGTTGTCCGTGGTCACTAAGGAAGATAGCTCCCTTGGCTTTGGAACTGGGTAGCCATGGCCAAAGCAAAATATAAATATTTATTCTAAACAGCACTAGCACTTAGACTTATATACTGGTTCATAGTGGCTTCATACAGCCCTCTCTAAGTGATTTATAGAGTCAGCATATTGCCCCAACAATCTGGATCTTCATTTTTACCGACTTCGGAAAGATGGATGGTTGAGTCAACCTTGAGCCGGTCAGGATTGAACTCCTGGCTGTGGGCAGTGAGTTAGCCTGCAATATTGCATTCTAACCACTATGCCACTATGGTGAACACGCACTTTGTGATTTATTACCTGCAATATTGACTGAGGAAACAAAGGCAGCCAGTAAAGCTAATGTCTGAGGCACACTGGAAGGCAAGTAAGATCCTCCCATCAACACCAAGCCACCCACAGCAGTGAGTCCTAAGAGAGAGAAAATTAAAGAACCTGTTGTGATAGTGTGAAGAGATGATGAGTTTGCAATCCCTTGCTCAAAAACCTTCTATCATATAGCAGATGTTTCCTGTTATGGTTGAACATGTTTGATTACTCATATTGTCAACAGCTCTTAACTCATATTCCAAGCTAGTCGACTAGAGGCACCTTGGAAAATGTTGGATTCCATAGAATGTTGCTAACCAAGCTTCACAAAATGCTAAAGTCACTATCTTCTTCATTATCTAATATTTGAAAGTGGCCTCAGCAAATCTCAAATATAGGTGACAGAATAACAGAATTGGAAGGAACGCTGAAGGTCTTCTAGTCCAACCCTTGATCAGACCTTATGCCATTCTGTAGAAATAGCTGTCTAATATTTTTTAAAAGCCTCCAGTGATGGAGCAGCCACAACTTCTACTGATCAATTGTTCTCACGGTCAGGAAATGTCTCGTTACTTCTTTTCTTACCCTCTGATCCTTGGATCTTTGGACCTATTTTAATATTCCACATTACAGTTATTTCAGGTTTATTTTTGAAGCATCTGTTATTTCAAAATCTGGTTTCACACTTTTATTTTAAGCCATATCTTTGGTTAATCAGGATTTATTGAATAAATCATAATTGTTAACACAATATCTAAAAATCTAAGGCATGTTTGCAAACCATAACATCTAAGGCAAAATCAAGCAACTTCCCTTATCAATTATTACAAAATGTAATTACTAAGTATTGGAACTCTAGGTTTTATGAAAATAGTGACGTAGCCCAATTGATACTGGTTATGGTAAATTTTAGCTGGGTTTTTTTTTTCAAACACTAAAATCATGGTGGAATTGTGTGAGACAACATGGACAGAAAAACAATCATCAAAATCTTTTAACTATCATCAACTCTTACAAGGATGAAGCAAACTCATATTCCCTGAAATGTCCTTTAAAGACTTGGTAATGTTGATTGAAAGGTTGGCAGTTCGGTGGTTTGAATCCCTAGTGTGTGTAACGGAATGAGTTCCTGTTACTTGTCCCAGCTTTTGCCAACCTAGCAGTTTGAAAGTATGTAAAAAATGCAAGTAGAAAAATAGGGGCCACTTTGATGGGAAGGTGACAGTGTTCCGTGCGCCTTCGGTGTTTAGTCATGCCAGCCACATGACCACGGAGACGTCTTCAGACAGTGCTGGCTCTTCGGCTTTGTAACGGAGATCAGCACCCCACCCCTAGAGCCAGAAATGACTAGCACATATGTGCAGGGGAACCTTTACCTTTTACTTTAATGTAAAGAAATCCATTGATGTTAGAACATAAGAGCTATCTTCAAGTGACTACAGATAAGAGACATTAAACAGCAGAGAATTCACTGCAGCTAGAAAATTGCCAAATTCAAGAAGAAAGATATGGATAAGTGGCCCTTCTTGGCTGATAGATTTTTTAGAGGAAAGGAACTTTGTTTTCATTTTATTCACAGTGCTCCTCTAGAATCATGGTTGCACCAAGTATTAAAACAAAAAAACAGCAAAGCAAAGGTTGGACGTACCAGAAATTGCATTGGTCACTGACATCAGAGGTGAATGGAGAGCAGGTGTAACACCCCAAACGGTGTGGTAGCCCACAATTCCAGCGAGACCAAAAGTTGTCACCATTTGGGTAAAGGCAGAATTAGGGGAGATGAGGCCCAACCCTAAAACTGATGTCAGACCTAAAGAAAACAACAAGCATTTTAGGATACTTAAGAAAGCATTCCCCCCCCCTCCAAAAATGGATTTGACACTCTTTTGGTTTCTGGGGTGTTAACCTTCACAATAAAACAAGAAATTGGAAGAAAGGATAAGAAGACTTAATGGATGCAATTTGCATTCCTTCCTCCCCCATCACTGCCAAATGTTGACTTGTCTGGTTAAAATTCACTTTGCCAAGTTGTGTGTGCCAGAATGCTTTGGCCTCCGGATGTGGAAATGCCAAGAAATAACATTTTAGACATGTCAAAAATGTTGGTTGAACAAACCTTCAAGGAACAATGTCCCAAGAATTACAAAATGAAAAACGGCTCCAATGTTCCCATTGATTTTGTTACTTGCTTTGGAGGAAAAGGCTCCTATTGTAGCATCTGAAAAATGTTAAAGGAGGCAGACCACACAGGAATTTCAACAACATCCAGTGAGAACAAGCTGTAGTTACCTTCTTTGGGTCCTATATATTAGCCTTCTCCAAAGAGGCAACTTCCAGATGAATTTCTCTATAGCACTTGGGCTTTCCAGCTATTATTGGTAGTCCAACATCTGGAGAAGATGTGGGCAACTATGACTTTATCACCTGTGGACTTCAACTCCCAGAATTCCTGAGTCAGCATGGAGTTGACTGCCCTAAATTACTCTTTGATACAGTACAACCCTAATCTGGTGAACCAACAAGATTTTTTTTCCTTTTAATTGTAAGTGATTTGCAAATTTGGAGGTGTGAAACCTTGTGCTTCTCAAAATTGAATTGATAGACACACAATAGCCACCTGGGAACTGTGCAAATTAGCAGTGTCCCATTCATTTAAATTAAACCCAGTGTTATCTTTCCTTTCCCTACTCCTTTATCCTGGACTATTCAGTATAGGTTGGACTATTCACATATACAACTGACCACTTGGACTCATAACCCATGAATGCTGAGGAAATTCTACATGTAAATCAATTCAATACCAAGAAAAACACTTTTAACATTTTAAAAACGCAGGTGAGGTAGTGAATCACCTTGTAGAGGAGAGGGGCAGCATAAACATTTAATGACTAAATAAATAAACAAACAACTATATATATATATGTGTGTGTGTGTGTGTGGATCTTTGGTTATTCGGGTTTTCTCCCGCGTAAGATTGGAAGTATCTAGGCAACGTTTCGATGAAGTCTCATTCATCATCTTCAGGCTTGGTCTTCAGCTCTGTGCTTCTCAGAGTGATGTGAGCTTGCAGCTGCTTCTTCCTTTTAACTGCTAGTGGGGGTGTGACTTGATTGGGTGGAGGCTTGGCTGTGTTCTGATTGGGTGTGGGTGTGTTTTCATTGGTTGGGGCTTTGGCTGTATTCTGATTGGTTGGGGGGTTGGCTGTGTTCTGATTGGCTGGAGGCATGTTCTGTTCAGGTGGGGGCTTGGTTGTGCTCAGGTTAGTCTTAGTTGCTGGGGGATTTGAGCTGGTGAGCTGTGATCTTGCTGTTTGGCTTCGAGTTCGTGGTCGTGCTGCATCTTCATGGTGGGGGTCAGTTCACTTCATGTATGGCTCAGAGGGGTTTGAAGTGGGTAGCCAACCCCTCAACCAATCAGAACACACCCACACCCAATCAGAACACAGCCAAGCCCCCACCCAATCAAGTCACACCCCCACTAGCAGTTAAAAGGAAGAAGCAGCTGCAAGCTCACATCACTCTGAGAAGCACAGAGCTGAAGACCAAGCCTGAAGATGATGAATGAGACTTCATTGAAACATTGCCTAGATACTTCCAATCTTACGCGGGAGAAAACCCGAATAACCAAAGATCCACATACAAATACCCGCAAGAACCTCAGAAAACACACACACACACACACACACACACACACACACATATATATTACATGTGAAGCTGCTGTTTCAGCATGGGACTGTAGCTGTTTTGCTAAGTGTTTAGCTAGGTTTTGTTGTGGTGCTCCTCTGGAGCTGACTATGGGTCTGGGAGGTATGCCTTCTTTGTGTATTTTTGGGAGGCCGTATAATTTGGGGCATCTGGAAAATTTTTCTCTTGGGATGATCATCTGTTGGATCTCTTTGCTCATGTGGCTGGTTATAATTTTCTTCTTGGTTAATTTTTCCAGATATGTGGTTGGGTCTGTATTTATGGGTTTGTATGTGGAGTCTTGGAGTAGGTCTATCAATTTTGTTTCATAGTCTTTTCTGTCCATTACTACAGTGGCATTCCCTTTGTTTGCTGGGAGGATGATTATGCTGCTATCTCTTTTCAGGGTTTGTAGCGCTTTAATTTCATTTTTCTGCAAGTTGCTTTTGGGTGGTTTGCTTGTGCATAGGATGTTGGTAACTTGGTGTCTACTATGACGTGGGAAAATACAGATAAAATATAGATAATTAAATGTCCATATATTTTTTTCTGCAAAACCAACTTATTATTATAAAGAGAAAGAGAGGGATTTTAGAGAGACAAACAGACAGATAATCACTAGACAGATAGATACCGTTAGATAGATAACGATGATAGATAGATAGATGATTGAGAGATAGATAGATAGATAGATAGATAGATAGATAGATAGATAGATAGATAGAGATTATAGTCTATCTATCTAATTATAGTCTAATTAATCAACTTAAATTGTATAGATAAATCATATTTATCTATACAATTTAGCTTTAATTCATTTTGATGCTATAATTAGCCATTTGCAAGTATCCTAAAGTTTTTTTTCTTTTCCATAGTCTAATTGCCAGGAATTTTCAACCTTTTTAAAGGCATGACCACTCCGTTCTTCAAACAGGATTTTCTTTCCCGTTCTCAGAAAAGAATGTACCAGAACTGTGCTCAAACATATGGTTGGAATAATACCTTTTACAGCTTCCACTGAAGCCTTTTGCTGTCTGCTCCCTCATTCCTCAAAGCTGATTTTTTTAAAAAAAAAAAAAAAAAGAAAGGCAACCTGACTCAGATAAAAGGAAATTACTGAACAGGAAGGAATTAAATATTGGCCTGAACTGCCATGCATTCTGCAGAAAAAAATATGGCAGCAAAGATAAATACATATCACACAGAATGTTTATTCAGGGCATCTCTGAGAAAGTCACAAGCCAGTGCTTTAGTTTCCCCCTCTCCCCCCCCCCGCCCAAAAGCAAACTGCTACATTTTTCCCATAATTTTTTGTTCAATTTTGAATTTTTTTCTCTCCAAAAGGGAACATTTCAATGAAATTTCAAGGTGCGCTATGATGTTCTTGAGCTTATTAACTAGGAGGCCACAGAGGTGAATGAATGTCCTGTCTTTTGTTATACTCTCTTCAAATGAGCAGCAATTTCTCTTTTTCCCACTTTTATTAATCCCAAAGGTATTATAATAGCCTCCAAAGGGCTTTCTCTGGTTAAGAAGTGCGGGTTAGCTACAGAGACTGGAAAGGTCTGTCAGAGAAATCAACAGCATTGGCACGAGCTTCCTGTATCACTTCCATCTAACAATCAAATCACTTCAAAACTATCCTTAAGGGAAAATTAAAATAATATCTAAACATGGGTGTCAAAAAGTAGAAAAACAGGCGTCTCTTTCATCGGTTGAGAACATTTTGAGAAATTGCCAGGCAGATTTCCATGTAGCATGACCTTTAGGCAAGACATGATAGAAGGAGGTTCAAAGGTTGAACCTATCTGGGATGGGCTCCTTGGCTAAAGTATAGTAGCAACAATGTAGGAGATGTTTTTAATAGACCTTTGAGATGATTTCTCATTCTTTAACTATGACTCTATCAAGCGCAGGGAATCGGGAGTCCAGGCAATTTAAATAAATATAAGTTTATTGTATGCTAATGCTTTTCTACAAGAATGTGAACTATTAATGGTCAAAGCAAATTTCAATGGAACTCAAGGTGGGCTGGACTTAGATCTCTTGTGGGCACAAAGAGACTCAAAACTGATGACATGTTTGAGCCCTCCTCCCTCAGGCTCAACCTGGTCATATCCCACAGATTGTACAGATAGTCTTCAACTTACAGCCACAATTGAGCCTAACATTTCTGTTGTTAATTGAGACATTTGTTAAACATGCTAATCTATTCTTACCCCATTTTACAACCTTTCTTGCCATAAGTGAATCACTGCAGTTGAAAAGTTAGTAACCCGGTTGTTAACTGATTCTGGCTTCCTCGTTGACTTTGCTTGTCAGAGGGTCACAAAAGGGGATCGCATGATCTTGGGACACAGCCACAGTCATATGAACCAATTGCCAAACATCTGAATTTTTATCCATGATCATGGGCAAAGGTGTCATGCCCTTGTTAAGTCAGACTCTGAGGGAGAGAAGGAACAGCCAACAGTGGAGTGGGGGTGCGGCTCTGGAAGTTGTGGAGGAAGCTGGGGAAGTACAGACCCAGGCCCAGGAGGGGAGGATAAGGGAAAGACATGAATGTCTACAGGGAAGAAAGGGGCCTTGATCCTCTTCATGGGCTGCAGCTGTGAGAACTGGTTGAAAGGACGGACATGCGTATGGGCCAGTGCTGGAAACAAAGTGTGGAAATATCTCTAGTCTGGCGTTCCTCTCTCTGAGTTTGGCGTCCTTCCCAGGGTGTGTTCAGATATCTGTGAACGTCTTCAAGCCCTTATCTTGCCTGGTTCCCTTAACTGCTTGAGTGTGGCTTGTGTTGTTTTTATAATTAATAGGCATTTTTAGTTTAAATGGCATTTCCTCCTTTTCATAACTGTTTGTAGAGGAGTTTTTTGTCTTCAGTTAAGAATATTTGGAACGTTAAAGCAAAGTGAAGGAATAAAAGAGGCTTCACCTGTTTTTGTGACTGTGTTTATTTTGTATCTCACCCTGGGTCATCCCAAAAGGTCTTAACTGTGAAAAACAGTCATAAGTCACATTTTGCAGTGTTGTCGTAATTTTGAATGGTCACCAAATGAACAGTTCTAACTTGAGGACTACCTGTATTAGCAAATCTCTTAATACATATCACAATGAACTTTGAAAGAGGAATTTAAACTTCAAAGAAAGAGAGAGAGAGAATGAATAAATGTAACATTTTGAAATACCTGTTGTATATACTCCAGCTGAGGTCATGGTTTTTCTAAAGGGTGAAATGGCTGCTTCTTTTTCTGCTTCTAGTTCTTGAACAGACTTCTGCTTAACTGGGGCAGCAGGTGGTAAAGTTTTAGGTAAAGGTGCTGGAAAGATTGTTTTCCCTTCCTGTAGCAGAGACATTAGGATGAGTCCTTAATGGAAAGTCACAAATCTTATTGTGAGGCTGTTAGAAGAACTATCTGGACAGATTGAGTCTAGATGGGTCAAAAGGTAAAAATTTAGCCCAAAGCATCCTTTTGCTGACTCAAAGAACTTCTTTGCCATCAGCTGAAGTTGTTTCAGGTCTTTACAATTAATCTTCTACCTGTTGCTTGATTTCAACTGATCCTTCTTGTCCCTTCTGTTGATTTGGAATTGGAGGGAAAAACAGTGTGCAGACAATGTGTAAATTACTAATTTACAAAGGTTTGTGACTGGACTAAAATGTAGACTGGGTGCATTTACGAGCTAGGTCTACATATATATGTGATATTTAAAGCAAAATGAAAGAAGGTGGAAACAGAAGATTAGAAGAAGGTCTGATGTTCTAGTGGATGAAACCAAACTCCATGTTTCAATGTCACCTGCAAAGCTAATTTCCAGACGAAAGCCAAAAATCAACTGCAACTTCTCCTAAAAGATCCCGATTCTGTCTTCCATTACAATGTTTTGCATGCCTCCATTAAACTATTTGTTAAGGAATTTTAGGAGAGGGGAAAAAATAACAATAATAACTCACCTTCATGACCATAGTCCCTCTTATGACATGATCAATCGTCCCATAATCAAAATCATCTTTTGGCTCAAAGTAAAAGTATTCTTTGCTAGGGGAAATAGCTTTTAATAGCTTCAAGATGTTGTTTGAATAAAGGCTACTGGCCTGGGTAGCCATTCGGCTTGGCAAGTCCGTATAACCAATGTGCACCACGCCCTGAGTGTTGGAAAAGCAATAAATTAAGACCTTTAAAAACATTTTTTTCATGTATTGCTTTGATATGACTTTGAGGTGTTTTGACTTGATAAATGCTTTATAGCTGATGATAAATCAGATGTCTGCTGACATTTTATCTTGCCAGTGCAGGCAAAATTACTTTTTACATGAACAGCTTGCTCTTATTCTTGAAGGAGGGAAACTTTCCTTTTTGACTTCGAGCCAATGGCAGAGCAAGCCGGGAGGCCTTTGGGGGAAGCAGTTCCATCGCCATATGGTGCTTATTTCAAGAGTTAAGAAATCAAAACACACTTTAAAAGCCTGAAAACACCTCTTGGACATCTGATGCTATCATGGTTACACACTGTGCTTCCCAGATTAATTGCACTCCAATTAAACTCTGAAAAGTAAAGGGAGGGGGTCAGATAACCTGGAGGGGGCTATTTTGTCCACAAAACTATTTGCGGGGGGGGAGACAGAATGTCCCTTTGCAATTGTTTCAACAAATTAAACCTTAGAAAAAACAGACTAACAGGTTTGGAAGGGACCTTGGAGGTCATCTAGCCCATGCCCCTGCTCAAGCAGAAAACTCTACCATTTCAGACAAATGGATGTCCAACTTTTCTTAAAAACCTCCAGTATTGGAGCCTTCTGGAGGCAAGTCATCCCCTGATTAATTGTTCTAACTGTCAAGAAATTTCTCCTTCGTTCTAGGTTGCTTCTCTCCTTGATTAGATTCCATCCCTTGCTTCTTGTCCTGCCTTCAATTGTAACCCTAAATTCTGGGTGAACTTTACAATCACAAATGATGTCCTTCAAAGGCACTGTAAACTCAGTTAACTGTACATGTTACTGTTAAAGCAACTTATTTTGAGATTAAGGAGAAAAGCTTCAAATACATATCTGATTCGAGCACTGCACTAAACCATAACTAATTCACTATAGTGCAGAAGGGTTTCATAATTAAATCACACTAATGCTCTTATATACAAAACTTCTGTAAAGGTGGAAGGTTTCCAGGACAGCCATAGTTCTTTTAACTACAGCTTGTTAAGTAAGCCAAAATGTCTGATCTTAGAAATATCTTAAATCATAATGTCAGCTTTGGAAGCCATACTGAGATCCGATACTCCCACACTGCCATAATTGAGCCTGGGAAAGTGTTAGGGGGGAATTAATTGGAGGATATCTAGTTAGACATAATAACATTCTTTTTCTGATTCAAGGTCAGGTTGTGTTGTGCATGTGAGAGGAAGTTGTTAAGTGTGGAGCATGGGTGCGAAGAATGGAGACCAGCCGGTGAAACAGTGAACTTCAACTCTTTATTTACATGGTCTGACAGCTCAAAAAGGATGGCTGCTATAGCCTTCCTTATATAGGCAACTTATTAACTATTCAACCAATGAAAACCTGAGCACTAGCTCCATTGACCAATGAGAACGGCTCGTTAATGGCCAATCAGACTCTCCTGAACGGACCAATCTGATCTCGCCATTTAACAGCCAATCAGAAGTGCAGGGCCAGAGCCCTGCATTTGACTTCAAGCTCTAGATAACTTTATTACACATTTATTCATTCACAACAGAAGTCTTAACTTGGGATGGATGGTGATTGGGCCATGTGATGTGATTGATGGGTGCAGGGGATGGATTTGTAGTTTTTAATTATTACTTTCAGATTTGGAATTCCACAGTTGTACCAGTTACTATCCAAATAAAAGGAACCTTTGAGAGATGTCTGTCTCGGAGTTATGGGGTGGAATGGAGTTTTGCTGGAACGCTGACACATAAAGATATAACAAGCTTTTGTTGCCTGTGAGCTGCATAATTTCATTTGAAAGAGTGTCCTTCCTGGGTTGGGATAATGCACAGTGGGTCCAGCCCATGTCAGATCCTTTTGAAAACCCAGATTTTAAAATGCTTCATATAGTTAAGAAGGCCTATGTATGATTTTCTTCTGCTTTGGAGAAGACCAAAAGAATATCTCTGTCAAGTGGAAAAAATGTCAGGATTCCAGCGATTGCCTTAATTAAATCATGCATCTGGAGCCAAACTTCAAAAAAATCCAAAGGATTTATTAGAGGCAACATACTGGCATGACCTGTATGAAGCCAACTCTGGCATAAGTCATTTACAGTCAGCTGTGACCCTATTTCCCCCCTCCTGGGTGTCTCATAAATCATATTCTCCAATTAAGCACATTCATGGGCTGGGTGTCATCATTCACCTTCTCCAATTAAATATATTCCCGGGTAAAAGCTCTGGTATCTTAGTTACAATCTTTTTAAGATAAATGTTGGAATGTAGTTTTGATTTCAAACTGCTGCGTTGCTCTTCCAGATTTCCTTCCTCCCCGCCATTCCCCCTTGTTTATGGCAACTACTAAAAGAGGCCCAGGAATGTTTTATGAGTTGACACAAAATATTTGAAACAGACTCTCCCATGCAAACCTTATGTATGTGAAGTTCTCCAGGGTGAGTGGTCTCTACATTGCCACCAGCTTCTGCGGCAAGATCTACTATTACGGAACCATCTCTCATGGATTCCACCATAGGTTTGGTGATCAGGATTGGAGCTTTTTTCCCTGTCGCAAATGGCAAGAACAGAAATGAAAGGTAGGAACTCTTTAAAAAAAAAAAAAAAAAAAAGCATGAGCAGATGCCAACAAAACCTCAGGATTGTCTGGATTATATACGCAAGGGTCAGCTTAGGCTCAACAATCCCTATCTATTTCTACAACCCATTGAGATAGCAACTAGAGTATGTTCTGACCAGGATTTCCTTAGTTAGACCTTGCTTAGTGAAACAACTCTTGTTTTATTTCAACGCTGGGAATTATGTTCATTCCCAGACTGTAATGACTCCCAAACAGTCTCTTGAGATAAGCACCCACCTTTCTCTCCTTTGAATTGAGGCCAACAACTAAAGTGCCAAATGAACTATAAAAAGCCAATTGTAGTACAAAGTCCACACAAAGCTTCAGGGTTTAATCCGAACATAGTGAACGACTTTGCTTCCTACAAAGGTTTCTCTATCTTTTCCTGTCCTTTATACCTTATGGGAGGGGCAATCACCTCCAAGCCTTACTAACAAGTTGCCCCTTTTGTCTCAGCTGCTCTTGCCTTCTAGAAGCTCTGCGCACACATGCACTGGGAACAGGCTCCCCTGAGTTCTTTGCCTTGCTGCCGCCAGGCTCCGAAGGCAGCACCCCACTCCCAGATGGTCCTGGCCCCATCTCTGCATTGGATGCAGGACCCTCATCTGAGTCCTCCCCAAACTCCCAGACTCCCCGTTCTTCCCCGCTGTCTGATTCCGCTGCTGTCTACACAGGCTGCCAGCGATCTACAACACAGTAGGACTATCACTGCCTGCTGAATCTCCAAAACTGTGCAGGGCATATCTCTCAAGGCCAGGAAAATAAAACCCACACAATCATTACATTTTCTATCTATTTGCAAGAATCCTCTCTGGCTTACTTGACACTCATGACAAGATAAGAAACTAAATGTTGGGCTCTCTTATTAGAAGCATCCACTGCCTCTGTATAGGTAGTTCTCGACTTACGATCACAACTGAGCCCAAAAAGTCTAAGCGAAACAGTTGTGCAGTGAGTTTTGCCCCATTTTACAATCTTTCTTGCCACAGTTGTTAAGTGAATCATTGCAGCTCCTAAGCTAGTAACCTGATTGTTAAATGAATCTGCCTTCCAGTGGTGGGATTCAAATATTTTTATCACCAGTTCGGTGGGTGTGACTTGCACGCAACATGACAAATGCGCACTTTGCCCAGGCGCAGAGGCATTCTAACTCGCCTCCTGCTACCCTGCATGATCCCAGTCACTTCAGCAGCTGCCTTGTGGCTCTATTCTGTACCGCACAAATTAGCTGTGCTTCAAATTCAGTGGATAAAGGTGAGTATGAGAGCCCAGGCAGGTGGGTGGACCCAACAGCACATAGAGAGAACTGCTCATCGCTGCTACCGTCTCGGGAGAACCAGGCCAAACCGGTAGAATACCACCACTACTGCCTTCCCCGTTGACTTTGCTTGTCAGAAAGGGGATCGCATGGCCCCACGGGACATTGCAAATATGAACCAGTTGCTAGGCATCCGAATTTTAATGGCATGACAATGGGGATACTGTTAACTGTGGGAAAACAGTCACAAGTCACATTTTTAGTGCAGTTGTAAATCAAGGAATATCTGTAATGGGGATAAAGTTGTAGTGTACCTGGAATAAGAGCTATACTAATAACAATGTCCACCTCTTTGCACTGTTTAGCAAAGAGGGCCATTTCTGCCTCTATGAACTCCTTCGACATTTCTTTCGCATAACCTCCAACACCTTCTCCCGTTTCCGCAACACTGACTTCTAAAGGTTCTGCACCAAGGGATTTGAACTGCTCCAAAGCTGGAGGGCTGAAAGCAAGGAGAATTTCACAGCAATCACTAGTTTGGATACTTTTCAGAGCGGAGATCAAGAGCATATAACTGCTTTTCAGTCCAAATATCACATCTGACCTTTGAGTTACGTGCCAGCAGATGCACTGTAAAATTCCTTCAATTTGCAATGGGTTGCTGGTTTTCAGCTAGCATTATTATTGCTACTTTTAGTTTATATCCCACTGTTCCTTCTCCCAGAGGACTGTCTGGAAGGCTCACAACATACAAAGAAGGATAAGTAAAACTAATATGCATTAAAGTAGACACATATTTGAAATTCATAATCAACATTAGATTGAACCCTATTAAAGCTGGATGGTTCATTCCAGGCAACGAGTTAACGAGGGCAGAAAAATATGCTTTGGGTTTCCTTAGGATTTGTATCCTGTTTTTCTTTACAACAGAGGCAGGCTGAGGATTGGAGTTACTCTACCGGGTATCAAATCCTCTAACAATGGCTCCCATCGATTTCGCTGCTCCAGCTGCAGCCAAGCCAGCCACCCCTCCACCAATGATCAGCATCTAGGAAGGAAAACAACGGTGCATCATATACAATCTGACTTTATAGGAAGGGAGGGAGGGATGGATGGATAGATAGATAGATAGATAGATAGATAGATAGATAGATAGATAGATAGATATGGAAGGGAAGGGAAGGGAAGCTATAACAGCTCTCTTATTTAGGAGATGAAATATCTTTCTTCAACTTTCTTTGAAATGGCTTCAAAAGGTAATCGTGTGCTTCAGAAAACCATGTCATGAACCCTACCTTTGCAGGAGGTACTTTTCCTGCAGCAGTGATTTGCCCAGTAAAAAACCTTCCAAAGTGATTGGCTGCGAGAACAACAGCTTTGTACCTAGGGGGAAAAAAAGGACAAAAGAGAAAAACATTGGAATTGCTAACACAGCAGGCATTTGAAATAAATAATAACAGACGCAATTGACAAACAGACAAAAAATAGAAAAAATAGAAAATAAAAAATAAAAAAATAGAAGCTAGGCGGATATGACCTCATTGATGACCCTCACTCTGTCAAGGACCTTGGAGTATTCATCTCTAATCATCTAAGCACCAGAGCTCACTGTAACAGCATTGCCAAAAAAGGATTAAGAGTTGTAAATCTAATCTGACGAAGCTTCTCCTCTGGAAATATTGAATTGCTAACTAGGCTACACAAAACCTTTGCTAGACCAATACTTGAATACAGCTCATCTGTCTGGAATCCGCACTGCATATCAGACATTAATACAATCGAGAGAGTCCAGAAGTATTTCACAAGAAGAGTACTACACTCCTCTGCTCGCAACAGAATACCCACCACCAGGCCTTGAGATTTTGGGCTTGGACAACCTTGAACTATGCCCCCTACAGTTGGACTTAAGCATAGTACACAAAATTATCTGCTACAATGTCCTACCTGTCAATGACTACTTCAGCTTCAATCTCAACAATACAAGAGCACACAACAGATACAAACTCAATATTAACCGCTCCAAACTTGATTGCAGAAAGTACGACTTCAGCAACAGAGTGGTCAATGCCTGGAATGCACTACCTGACTCTGTTGTTACATCCTCTAACCCCCACTTCTTTAACCTTAAACTATGCACTATTGACCTCACCCCATTCCTAAGAGGTCTGTAAGGGGCGTGTATAAGTGCCCCATTGTGCCTCCCATCCTTGTCTTATTGTCCCCATTATTATTCATACCTATTTCCTGTATTCTTATTCATGTTTATACTTATACCTATTATCTTGTAAGCAATTGACAAATCAAATCAAATCAAATAAAAATAAACAAAATAAAACTCCTTAGATAAGTCATGGCAATCAAACATCTCCAACAAATAAATAATCTATCAGTATACCAAAAAAAAACCCAAAAATGGCATTTATCTATTAGGTGAGAAACCATAGATAGATATCAAAATCATCATCATCATCATGTCCTTATAGTTCATACCTTTGCTTGTTACACCCTAATAAATGCCTAATCAAAGGACATTTCTTATATTATAAACTGCCCAGAATTGCTTCAAAGTGCGAGAGGAGTAGCATATAAATTTAATAAATTTATTTATTTATTATTTACTTATTTATTAAATGAATTTGCTGCCCACTTTGCAGTCCTACGACTCTGGGTGGCTTACCATAAAACAACAGATTAGGACAGTAAGATAATAAATACATCAAAATTAAGAAAGAAATTGCTAAGATAGCAGAGGGTATACAACAGCAGAGGGGAGGTGGGAATCTTCTAATCCAGAAACCTGCCCATAGTAAATGTTTTCTCCACCTCTCAAATTACATTATGCTCATTGGGGTGAATGTTTTTCTCTGTTCATCATAGTAGATTTTTTTTTTGTAAAAGGATCTTTTTGTTTAGTTGTAGTGCAGATTCCTACATTCTTAGGCTGAGCATCCCATTCCTTAATGTTTGTTTTTGGAATGTTTGTTTGAGCCATTATTACGTACCTGGCTCTATTCTGGTTAGTGTATCTTGAATGTTCCAAGAGAAAAATAAAGTTGATTCATTTTGTGGCTTAAAAGGTTCCTTCCTCCCTCCCCTCTGAATGTTGGATGTTATGAATTAGCGAAGGATACTTGTTTTGGATTAGAAAACAAAATGATTACAGCTCGTTTTGTTCTTCAGCAGTAAGCAAACATTTTGATTGGAAGCAAGGAAGGGAAGGTATCTTTGAAAGCATGCAAAGAAAATTTACAACCCAAGATACCCACGTATCACAAATCCAACATAAACAATCTCCAGAAAGTCAGTATGATGTTTACTTCTTTGTTGCACACAGGACTAAGGAGATTAATAATTTAAGAAGGGAATTGCTCCTTTTGTATACAGGTAGTCCTCAGCTTATGACCAGAATTTCCATTGCTAAGCAAAATGGTTGAAGACTGAATTGCGCCCAATTTTACAATCTTTTTGCCACGACTATTAAGCAAGTCAGTTGTTAAGTGAATCACAGAGTCGATAAGCAAATCCATCTTGCCCCATTGACTGTTCAAGGATATTTGAGTATGATATTATATGATATATGATATAGTACATAATATATGATATGAGCAGGGGTAGGATTCTATTTGGTCAGACTAGTTCTTTAGAAACAGTTGTTATAATTTTGCCCAATTCAGAGAACCGGCAAATCACACCCCTGGCTGGCCTCAGCCCTCCCCACCTACTCACTCCTTACCTGTTATGTGTGCCATCCAACTTGCTTGCATTAGCCTAATTTTTGGTAAGTTGTTATTTTTCCTTTTTTCCCCCGACCATAAGCTGTTCTGCTGTGCCTGGAGATTTAGGTTAACTAGAAAGCAGGAAATCGTTGGATTTATTGCTTTCTAGCTAATCTAAATGCAGAGCTGAACTTTCCTTAGGACTGAAGTTTCTATTTTTCAGTGCAGACTCAGGTAGCAGATTGCAGAAAGATAGATCTCTGAGTGAATCTGTGATTCTGCGGGCAACTCAATCTGCCTGCCTGCTTTGCTTGATTTTGGGTAAAAGTTGCTCTTTTTTTAAAAAAATAAAAAATTCAATAGTTACATAAACATTTACAATATTTACATACAAGCCATGCCCAGCCAATCACATGACCACCAAGCCACACCCACAAATTAGGCCATGCCCACAGAAGCAGTTGTTAAGAAATTTGAATCCCATCCCTGGAAATGAGTCATGATGGCGTAGTTTGGAGAAGGCTGACCTAAAGACTCTATTTGTCTTTGAGACTTGTTGCTTCAAACAGGATCTAATTAGCACAGTGTTATTTTTACAAAACCTTTCATTTGTCTACGAGCTGAGTTTTGCCTGCATGAAAGACCATCATGGAAAAGAAAGCCAGGTTGGTATGTGAGTTTCATGCCAAACCTAAAAACACATTTCAGGGCAGAAACCAGAGAGCAATCTCATTAGCTCATGGCAGCCACCGAATCTTATGGTTTTCTAAAGACTGATTTATAGTGGCAAAAAGTGTAAGTGCACTGGAGCCCACGCATTATGCATCTGTTCATCTTTTAGGTCACAAGACGTCCTATTGTTTTGATCTACTGTGGAATCTAGTTCATATTACTCAACCCAGTTATAGTTGGTGGGTTTATAAGAGACGTCTGGAATTCTCATTTGATTTTCTTTAGTAACCATAACTTGAATGTGAATCACAGAAGGAAAGACATTTCAAAAGGCAGTAAAACCCCTGGTCTTGTTTTGGCATGAGCAACAGCAGATGTCAGAGATGTTCGAATCAACCACCCATCTCTCAGCAAGTTTGGGTTGATACCAAACAAGACTAGATACAGTTATATCAAAAGACCATGAAGCCTCTTCCAGAACTAGGCTGGAAACTAATACATCCAGATGATTTAATTACTCAGTTGTTTTGAATCTGCTCTGGATTTAAGAATAATGAAGTCGAATTGTGTAATGTTTGTTTTATTAACGTGGTATTTAAGAACCGTGTGGTTACTGTTAGCATAACTTAATTCAACCTTCTCCAACTGAGCATCTTCCAAAAATGCTGGAATTTCTGGAAGTTGTTGTCCAAGCATATCTGGAGAGAACCTACATTAGCCTAGTCTTCCTTGGATGAAATGAAATACTAATTAAAGATTGGCAGTGGTATATGGCACACACCAGAACCCCAACACAACTACTCACTCTCACAATAATGTTTTCAAATTTGGAGATCTTCTGATCTGATATTGGTGTCCTCTTAAATGTGCTTGCGAGATTTCAATACACATGAGACAGGTGGATATAGGTGTTCCAGGGCAGAAAACAGTGCTAACTCCACAATGGATGGCTTAACAGCCATATCTAGTTGGGAGAACATGGGCTCCAGCCAAAAGAGAATTGGCCTCAGAGAAGCTACTGTAAGAAACCAAAGAATAACAAGTGTTCTGTGGTCCCAGCAACCATTTGGATGGAGTACAGTCTTCTGGTTCACCACTGTTATCCTTTCTAATCCATCTTAAACTTTTTCTCTCTCTGTTAAGTAAGAACCAAATATAAGAAATAAGACTGTTGAGAATTTCCCATGTTTTGGGATGTTTCCAACACAATTGCCTCAATTTCCATTACTATCTATCTATCTATCTATCTATCTATCTATCTATTACCCCACTTGAGGTTTTCCACATCTGAGATGCCAGAAATTCGTTATTCTAAGCTCAGAGGAGATGAAATTGTAGCATCTTATAATTGAACAAGGATGACAAGAAAAAGAACTCCGTTCCTAGGGAGGTCATACAAGGGAAGGGAATAAGGAAGAAGTTAGGAGAACATCTGAGACTCACAGTGGAAGCCCCAAACCTATCAACATCTGTTTTTGATGCATGTAGAAAAAGATGGGACTTCTATCAAACAGTTACAGCTTCTCTCATTTTTATACAATCCCATTCCTCATGCCCCTAAATCATATATAAACATGTGTGCTTGTGCTTGTGTATGCCTCTCTGTGTGTGTGTGTGTGTGTGTGTGTGTGTGTGTGTGCTTCAAATCAGTCTTAGCCTCTGGTGACTCCCTGGATAAGTCCTTATAGCTTTCTTGGCAAGAATTCGGAAATGGTTTACCATTGCCTTCTTCCTAAAGCCAAGAATGAATCTATTGGCCTAAGATCACCCACCTGGCTTTGTGCTTTCAGTGGTACTAGAACTCTCAATCTCCTGGTTCCTAGCCCAATGCCTTAACCACTACACCAAAGTGACTGTCATACATAAACTAGTACTATATATATACAGAGATGAGTGGACAAACCAAAGCTCCAGTGCTGCATAGAGTCCTACTGCTTTGTGTTGTGTATGCTACGGTTTGAGTTGAGGGGCCCTTTAAGGCCAATAAATAAATATCTCCCAACCTTTTCTGCACCCTGTTTTCTGGAACTTCATCCAACAGCAACTGCCAAAAATCAGTAATGAAAGCTTTCTGCTGTTTTTGAAGCAGGGGTCATTGAAAAACAAAACAAAACTCTGGAGCATCATTCCTGAAATAATTCTTAAAAACATGCAAGTTTAATATGATAACTTCTCCCAAACCAGGGAAATTTATATGCCATAGCTCCGCCCAAAAAATGTCCAACACCAGCAAATAACTGCCCATTTCTTATAGAGTGAAACAGGCATTGAGGAACAATGAGAAGAAAGAGGATAATGTGGACTCACCCTGCAATGTTGGCCATTGAGCTTAAGGCATCATATCCTTGGGCAATGGTAACTCGAGGCACTTGATCCATTGCTAAGACAGTGGCTTTGCACTGAGCAAGCTTCTCCAAGAGATCTGGATTCTGTGCTGGATAGATAAAGCTGACCAGAACCACTTTCTCCTTGAGTAAGGTGGTCTCATGGATTCCCAACTTTTCATTAAAAATTGGAGCTCTGACCTTTGAGAGGATAAATGTCATATTACACTGCTTTGTTAAAAGAAAAAAAATTCCATGTGCAAATGAACTATGCACCAAAGGGAGGACTAGGCTACAGTTTTTCTTTCTAATACGCTTGATACTCATAATGTGGCCTTATTATAGATCACAAACTATAACATATAGTCTAAATTATTGTTCAAAACCCAACCGATTATGATTTATTGAACCAGGAATCCAATCCCTGTTTACTTTACACTTTGCAGCCACTAAAATCATAATTATTGGCTCAGCAATTAGAAGAAATTTCATTTCTGCTTTGGATTTTTGTGATCAATTCTTCACATCCCTGAGATTTATACCTCTTTGCTGGCCCATATTTCAACATTTGTTCCATATTCTCATTCTTATTGCTGGTAAATGCCAGCCAAATATTTGAATATTATTTTGAACTCCGCTATTACGCTCTGCTATGCTATGCTTAATTGTGGTTTATTGAATATACCACGATTGCCTGGGTTTCTACATTGTGTTAAGCCATATACCACTATTCACAAAATTGTCATGGCTGGATAAGGCTAAAATATTAATTAAAAACTGCATGATTGCTTGGAGTAATAAAGGAATAATCCTAACTCAAACCACCCAGCCAGGTTCATGCCTAAGGCAGGACTAAAACTCACCCTCGCCTGGTTTCTAGGCCAGCACCTTAACCATTACTCACTCTCTCTCTCTCTCTCTCTCTCATCCTTTTCAACTTTATTTGTAAAAATAGAGTATGTAACTTGCCCAGTGTCAGTTCTCAATGGAGAAGTTCAAAAGTCCTGTCCGTCCATCCATCCATCCATCCATCAATCCATCAATCCATCAATCCAGCAGTTAAATAATCTTCCCTACCACACTTGGCAGTTTTATTTCATTCTTGCCTTTAGAATGATATCGGATCCAAAGACGCTTTTCATGTCCCCAATTTTGGCTCCCGCCTCTATGTACTGATCATCAGAGAACTTGGCTTCTTCGCCTGCTCCATGCTCCACTTGCACATGGAAGCCTTGTTTCACCAAAGCTTGGACACCAGCAGGAGAGAGAGCTACTCTTCTTTCATTTTTATATACTTCTTTAGGAACGCCAACCACAAGTTCTTGGTAGCGGATTCCTGTATGAAACAGACACGTCAACTAAAAGATTGATAAGCAGGCAGGAAGGAAGCCAAAGTAGACATGATCTCAATGAACTTCAGTATTTATTTATTTATTCATTTATTTGATTTGTCAATCGCTTACAAGATAATAGGTATAAATAAAAACATGAGCGTGAATACAGGAAATAGGTACAAATAAATGGGGGCAATAGGACAGGGACAGTAAGCACAATTGTGCACTTATGCACCACCCTTTACAGACCTCTTAGGAATGGGGTAAGGTCAATAATGGATAGTTTGAGATTAAAGGAGTGGGGGTTAGAGGATGTAACAACAGAGTCATGTAGTGTATTCCAGGCATTGACCACTTTGTTGCTGAAGGTGTACTTTCTGCAATCAAGTTTGGAGCAGTTTGTATCTGTTGTGTGCTCTTGTATTGTTGCAGTTGAAGCTGAAGTAAACATTGACTAGTTGGACATTGTAGCAGATAATTTTGTGTGCTAGGCTTAAGTCCAACCGTAGGCGGTGTAGTGCAAGGTTGTCCAAGCCCAAAACCTCAAGCCTGGTGATGTTAGAGTTGTCAGGCAGAAGCACAGAAAATAAATCAAAATAATAAATCAAAAGTATCCAGAAAGCTTCAGTTGGGGAAAAGGTGGTTACAAATATATTTACTTATTTATGTATTTCATTAATGAATGTAAAATTATTATAACCGCTGAAAAATTCCAGCATAAATTTTGAGCAGTAAAACCTCATAATACATAATAAGTATTTTCTTTTTTTTAAAAAAGTGAAAGAATCAGAACAAAAATCCCAATCAGGAATATAAACACTGCTCTATAATTTCTGTAGGTATAAACGTTTAAAAAAATGCCTGTGTTTTTCCCTTGGCTAAAACAAGGAAGCTCTATTGAATTTTCTCAGGGAAGGGAATATTTTAAAGATGGAAGAAACCTCCATCAAACCATCTTAGCTTGTTTGAAAGATATCCCTAAGTTGATACTGTCAATGATCAAGCAGGTAACACAGGGCAGAACAGGTTAAGAAGTATCCAAGGACCAAACCCAAGAAGGCTTTAAAAGTTAAAACTGCATTAAATCAGCAATCTCAATGATTTACTGCAGAACAGGTATACCACCATACCTTCCATTATATTCTTTGGAGAAAGTCTGCAAGATGGAGTAATATACTTCTCTCTCTCTTTCTATTACTGCTTCATACATTATGAAAACAATGCTTTAGTGTGTTCTATAAGTTTAACCGATATCTTTTATTCTCATGCTAGAGAAAATTTTCAGATGCAGAAAAAAAAGGAAAACATGAAATGAAAGGGATTATGATCGTAACATCCATAAATGTTCTGGAGAACGAGAATCTGGATTTGAATTTACTCTTTGAGGTCCTTTGCGTCTGCTAGTCTCCATATCAGGTATGCTCAAGAGATGGCTTTTCACAAACCTGCTGGGTTTCAACTCCTATGAACCACAGACAAACTCAGTTGTAGCTTTGATTTGGCTCCAATGACCTTCTCAAAATGTGCTTCCTTCCCTCACACTACACAGCTCTACTGAACCCCTATCACAGCATAGCAAGCAAGGTAGCATAGAAGTGTATGAGGGTTTTGTTAGTGGCAGAAGATGAAATGTTCCACTGTCAAAGTGCACTTCCATAGCCAACTACACGATCATACAAAGACACAGGCAGATGCCAAAATAACAACAAATTAAAGTTTGGTTTGCAAAATACTTGACTTGGGATTCAGCTTACACAAGCTTTCGAGCTGTTTACATGTTTTAAAAAGGTGCAGCATCAGCCCCAAGCAGTGATGGGACAACTTCAAGTCTACTGGCTTTTGGGACAGGAAAAGGAAAACAAAGAAACAAATAGAGATGTAGAAAGGAGATGGACTTTTTTTCCCTTTTTCGTTTCCCTTCTTGCTCCTGGTTTGAATTAACTGCAATTATTTATAACAAGAGGAAAATATAGTCATTATGCAGATATAAAGCCACACCTTTAAAAAAACTGATTACATAAAAGCAGGGTTACATATTACTTTCTAAGATGATTCAACCATGATCTTAAGTCATGCTCACCTGAAAAAGCTATAGTTGGCAGGCTTCATGCAATACATTAAGCTTTTTTATGATTTTGGCTCAATGTGTTGAGGAATGCAGCCAGTTCAGAACTCCAGTCAACCTGGATCATATTTTGTGGGGATGTGTTTTCTGGCAGAGGGTTCATTACCCAACTAGGTAACATCATCTAGTACAGGTCTAGCATTAATCTTGGTGTTAATTCCCTGTTAACTGGGTGATGGTTACTGGCCAAGTTGTTGAGTGGAATGTAGACCAATTGTATGGTATGCTTTTCGACCAACAATCCAATAGTAACCCACAGTCTGGTTGAGGAAACACTGAGAACACTCCCACAAACACTGACAGGACAAACCACTAATATATAAACAGAAAGAAAGCCCTATTCACTTCTAACACTGATGACGTTACCTAGCTGGGTAATGAAAGGTTAGCAACAATCAAGTTCAGAGAGCACCAAAGACCCCACAGTTCAACCCTGAGCTAACACCAAGAAAAGGCTGAGATTCATTGTCCTTTGCTATATGTACCTTGGGATGTGATCAGAGGTGGCATTCAGCAGGTTTTGACCAGTTCTGGAGAATGGGTAGCGGAAATTTTGAGTAGTTCTGAGAACCAGTAAATGCCACCTCTGACTGGCCCTGCCCCCATCTATTCTTTCCTCCCGAGTCTCAGCTGATTGGCTGGGTCTTCTTTGGTTGCCCTGCAGAGGAGAACGGAGCTGGAAAGCAGGTGAGTGGGGTGGAGAGGGAATGGGATTTTGCAGTAACCTTCCCCTGCCACACCCACCAAGCAATGTCATGCCAACCAAGCCACACCCACAGAACCGGTAGTAAAAAACGTTGAATCCCACCACTGGATGTGATGGATAGATGAGAAGCCAGAGATGCTGAATGCTGCCTTAAAACAGAACTTTCATGCAATCATACTTACTTTGATCTTTTGATCCCTATGTAAATGCAATAACACCATCCTAAGAAACACCCTGATGAGAATTTCACCACGAATACTGTATCCTTTGCTCTAATTCATTTAGTGAGATCATTAAGAAAGAAGGCAAGAGTCAGAAAATGCATTCTAGCAGGTAGCAGATGGTTAGGAGAACTTAATTTGGATTTCTGCACTTAACCGTTGTTGGACTGACTTGGCCTCAAGATTTCTTTCCAATGCTAGGATTCCATAAATTCAGCTAAGGCAGATTTAATTTACATTTAATGTCATTTTTCTTGTCTTCCTCTGCACCTTTCTGCTGAGTACTAATTACTGTAAGTTATAAATTTTCCCCCTTTTCTGTTACAATTACAAAGTCACTGTGACATTTCCAATAACCGCATGTCAAAAATGAGTCAGTTTATACATTGCCCTGTCCAGTATTTCTCAGTTACATATCCACCAGAGCCCGTTTCCAAACTGTGCTTTTTAGCAATTAAACCCTGTTTTAAGTTGACTTTTGCTTTGCTTACTTTATCTCATTGGGCAATTATTTTATGGAACAGGCTACAATAAATCTAAACTACTGTTCTTTCAAGAGTAAACAATATTTAATATGCCATTGTTGCTTTATGGCTGGTCTTACACAATGGCAACAAGTAAAATGGGAAACTTGAAATTAAAATCCAAGGTTCAACCTACAAGTGAAGCTCAGATGCATTCTTTTCGGTAGAGTTTATTTCAAATAGAGGCTAACTTTTATAATAGCAATTAAATGGAGGTAGAATGGTTGGGGACTGGATACCTAATTCTTCCATATATTCCTGTTTATTCAATTTTTCTTTCCCTAAACTTTATTCTCCCCCTGAAGAATGTTTCATTCTGTCTCTGAAGCCTGCAAATATTCTGCATCCGAACACAGAAATCCCTTCTTGCATGTGGATCACTGTGTGTGAATTGGGCAGCTATATAAATTTATTTCATAAATACATTTCTAATTTGAGGGCTTTGCCACATCAGTGACTGGCAACCTGAGGTCTGTCTAGATCTCCATAGCTAAACCTTTAGTGAAATTGCTGAAAAGTTTGAGATCTGCTCTTAGCACACTTTGACTAAACTGGCCTCAGGGCTCAATCAACAATTGTTGCAAATTGTTTTCTCAGTTGAATTACATTGAGCTAAGCAATGCCATCCATGGACGGAGAGCTTGGTGAAGCTAAAGCCTCTTTTTATTGATTATGAATGACTTCCATTAACTTTCTTCTCAAGTGGGTTTAGTACTTCTCACTTAGACTGGCCCTTTTTTATTTAATCAGCATAAAAGTGAAGGATCCAAATGGTCCTCAGCTGAGTTTTCATATTTTGATGATCCTTATTATTAGGAATGGGGTAGTTTCATTTTATTTATTTTATTTTATTTATTTATTTGGTCATTAGATAACAGGTATAAGTATAAACATGGTTATGAATACATGAAATGGATATGAATAAAAAGAAACATGAGGACAGGGATGGTAGGCACATTGGTCACCTCTGGCGGCCTTTTAGGGTGAACAGGTACTCTTGGTGCCAATAGTGAAAGTCTGGTGGTCGCTTCTGGTGGCCTTTTAGGGTTGGAGTGGCACTCTTGCTTCCACAGTGTCAAAGGGCATTGGGAAGCTGTTGGAAAGGGTGTTGCGGAGGCATATGCCCATGTAGACCGTCTTAGTGGAAGTCTGGTGGTTGCTGGTAGCCGTTTAGAGTTAATGGGATTTGGGATAGTTAGTTAGGATTTGAGACCTGTCCCCTTAAGGGAATGCATCATGGTAAATGTAGTTAAGGTATCCTGGGAAATGTAGTTCATGTCATGTGGCCACATCTGTAATCCTGATTGGTCACTAAATTGACCCTTGTTGGGTTGGGGGCGGTTCCCTCACTCTTGCCCGAATCCACCATACCATGCAGCTGCTTCAATCATTATGGGGTTGAGACTTTATCATCTTTCTACACCACAATTCAGATATGCAAAGGATTGGACATTAAGAGGAACCTCATCATAAATGTGAATTGATATGGATGCCTGATGAACCAATAAAAAAGACTTTGTGTGGATGCTTTGTGGAGTTACTCTGTCTGCTTTATGACATCCAGATAGTAATAAGCAGACCCCCTACAGACCTCTTAGGAAAGGGGTGAGGTCAATAGTAAACAGTCCAAGGTTAAAGTTTTTGGGGTTTGGGGAAGAAACCACAGAGTCAGGTAGAGTATTCCAGACATTGACCACTCTGTTGCTGAAGTCGTATTTCCTGCAATCAAGTTTGGTGCGGTTTACCTTGAGTTTGTATCTATTGTGTGCTCTTGTATTGTTGTGGTTGAAGCTGAAGTATTCATTGACAGGTAGGACATTGCAATAGATAATTTTATGTACTATACTTAGATCGGATGGAAGGCGGCGTAGTTCTAGGTTATCTAGGTCTAAAATTTCAAGTCTGGTGGCATAAGGTATTCTGCTACGAGTAGATGAGTGGAAGACTCTTCTCGTGAAATATTTCTGGACTTTCTCAACTGTATTAATATCCGATATGGAATGCAGGTTCCAGACTGATGAGCTGTATTCAAGTATTGGTCTAGCAAATGTTTTGTATACTCTCGTTTGTAGTGTGATTTTACCAGAGAAAAAGCTACACAGGATTCGGTTAACAACTCTTAATGCCTTTTTAGCTATGTAGTTACAGTGGGCTCTAGCACTTAGATCATTAGAAATGAGTACTCCAAGGTCCTTAACAAAGTTAGGGTCATCAACAAGGTCTAGAAAATTCAGCTTGTATTTTATTTTCTGATTTATTTTACCGATATGTAAGACAGAGAATTTGTTTGTCGAGATTTGAAGTTGCCACTTGTTGGACCATTCTGACACATAGTTGAGGTCTTTTTGAAGGGTAGCAGTATTGTCTGTGGTGTTGAATAGCTTTACATCATTTTATCAACAGTGGGTCTCACTGCGTTTCATTAACTAACCTCAACAAGTATTTTTCTTCACGCGATCATTAATTTTACCTTTTGCTTTCTGGTCACTCCACAAAGCATGGAACGTTTTAAAAGAGCGGGATCCAGTTGAGGGCTGAAATGTCCGGATATTAAGAGAGAGGAAGAAGTGCAGAAAACTGTTGCCTCGATTTCGGACCAACGTAGCCATCTTCCCAGCAAGAAAATACTCTGATCTTGACGTTGGTCCAGATGTTCTGTAAGCCGAATTTTTTTTACTAGGATAGACATGAGAGAGAGCAAGCTGGATATCACCAGGATCATATCACCAAACTTTCGCATTTACAGGTAATCCTTGACTTACAATCATTCATTTAGTGACTGATCGAAGTTACGATGGCACTGAAAAAAGAGACTTATGATCATTTTTCACACATACAACCATTGCAGCACACACACGCACACCATGGTCATGTGGTCAAAATTCAGATGTTTGGTAACTGTTTTATATTTATGATGGTTGCAGTGTCCTGGGGTCCTGTGATCACTTTTTGTGACCTTCTGACAAGCAGAGACAATGGGAAGCCAGATTCACTTAATGACAATGTTACTAATTGAACACCTGCAGTGATTCTGTCAGGGCTCCAACAAATCCACCCTCATTCAAATCAAAAGTCTCCAGCTGCATTTCAGAGAAAAGAAAATTGATTTATTAGAGGTTGCCATGTTGGCACATGGCTGAGTGTAGCCAATACTAAATTACATCATACATTTCCCCCTTGACCCTGGATGTGACTTCTTCAATGGGACACATCCATCTCCAAGGGTCATCCATCATGCTCTCCAATAACCTTCTTATGCTCTGATAACTTTGGGCCAAAGGAGTATTTTTTTTAGTTGACAGATTCACTTGATAACTGTGGCCAAAAAGGTCGTAAAACCAGGGCAAAATTTATGGAACAAATGTCTCACTCGACAACAAAAATTGGGGGCTCAATTGTGATTGCAAGTCGAGGACTACCTGTATTCTAACATAAGGCATTAAAGCTGTGTTACCTTTTATCACAAATATGTTGATTTCCTAACACTTCAGCTTTGCCCCTTGGCTAATATCACCATGTCACTGACATGCTCCCTGGAAAATACAGCTTTCAAGTTTCCCATCCCCATCACAAAAAGCTTGCCTACCTCTAGGTTAATCCATCATGTGGTGTGCTTTCACTTTACCATGTTGTGGGGGACCAAACCGTTGTGCTTTGTAAGCTATGATTTGTGATTAAACATGTTGGCTAAATCCATGTGTTGGAAGTGTAGGCCTTCCAAGAAAGTCTTTCAAATTTGCTTTGAAAAGATCTCCAGAAATATCTTTGATCAAATTTTCCAAAAAAAGTGAGTAGTATAGGCAAGAAATGGATGAGTTTTATGGCTTCTGTTAAGAACAACAAAAATACACTCATATATACATATATAGTCATATAAAATTTCAAGCTAAATTAACAAATTGAAGTATGCAGCTTATGGTTAAATGTCCCTGGGAGTTTCAATTTCAAAAGTTGGGCGTAGTTATTTAATTTTCATCAGCTTATCAAAACGTGGAAAGCCTGACCGCATAAAACTATAATATCTAAAAAGATTTAGTATCTCAAACTGTTACACTTTTGTCTCCCACATCCCACACTCTGGGGGATATAAGTCTTTGCTTTCAAACTGATGCATGAGTAAAATGAAGCAATCACAGACTTTCCATGAATAGATCTGAACCTGGATAGAAGTTCAGACACAGTTGGCAAAAGATCCTGGTTAAAAAATATATATTTCACATGGCAATATGTTTATGTATGTTCTACTCCCCCTCTACAGTATATTGCCACGCATCCATCAAATACACATCGCCGTGTCTACAAGTCCTTTTCAGCTTGTAAGGAACCAAGAATTTCCATATTGCTTCTCAATATCTCTTAGCTCTGTCAAAAAGGAAGACAAATACCCTGAGGTAGGTGTAATTTGGAGATGTCATCCAACTTTGAAGAATACTCAAGATCAGTAAGATGCCACATCGAACAAACCAGCCATCATGCTAAGCCTATGTAAATTTTTAGAGGAATTTGCTTCATTTCGGGCCAAATTGGAAATAAATTGTTGTAATGACTAATGTGAAGCAACATGTCTCTTGTCGTGAAAGCCAAATTTGATTTTTTAATGGCAGGACTCATTCATTGATCCCATTCCTGGCCTCTAACTTTCAAGACAGAACAAAGACTGGGACTCAGAAAGAATGGGGACATAACTGTTTTAGCACAGTGGTTTGAATGCAGTCTTGCAGGCTAACCCTGCAATCCTTCTAGCAGTAGTTCAATCCTGACTGGCTCAACGTTGAGTCAGTCTTCCATCCTTTCAAGATCAGTGAAATGAGGACCCAGATTGTTGGGGGCAAGATGCTGACTCTGTAAACTGCTAGAGAGGGCACTGTGAAGTACTGTGAAGCAGTATATAAGTCTAAGTATTATTGCTATTATTACAGGTACTCCTTTAATTACAACTATTGAAAAAAAGTCATTTATGAGTGATCCTCACACTTATGATCATTGCAGTACCTCCATGGTCACGTGATTAAAATTCTGGTGCTTGGCAATCAGCAGGTACTTACAACAGTTGCAATTTCCCAGGTTGTTGTGATCATAATTTGCGACTTTCCCAGCTGGATTCCAACAAGCAAAGTCCATGGATGGAAGCCATATTTGCTTAATGATATCACTCCACTTAACAACTGCAATGGTTCACTTAACAAGCATGGCAAAAGAGTAGTAAAATCAGGCATGAATCACTTAACAACTGCCTCACTTAACAATGGAAATTCTGCTCCCAGTTGTGCTCTTAAGTCAAGTTAAGAGTTCTTAAGTTGCTGGTCCCCCAACATCCATGGTTGACTTTATCTGCTCAATGGTAGGGTTGGACCAAATGTAGTATCTGTGGATGCAGAGTGAATTTAGGCCACCTGATCTAAGGCCTCTCATGCTGACCATGAGTTATAGAGTACCTAAAATATATTTACTTATCAAGTGTTTTCTGAGGTCCAGTACATTGTTGAAAGCTACAGTTTCCATTTAGATATTATCAAATGCATTGGGAAAATTCTTATAAACATCTTTATTCCAATCTTCATGGGAATGTCCTAGTTTTAACATAAAGTTTATCTGCTTCTGCTAGTATATTGTTGCTTCATTGATTTGATGATTTGTTAAAACAGTACTGAATACTGTTTATGATTTGACTATGTCAGGGTTCCAGAAGTTATTCCAATTAAATCAAGAGCCTTGAGCCATACTCCCAAAACTAAAGAAGATTTATTTGAAAGTAACATTCTATGCCCAGATTAGTGCCGGACGTAGAATATTACCTTCAAATAAACCCTCTTTAGTTTTGGGAGTGTGGCTCAAGGCATGAGCCACACTGCCAGACTATTTATTTGTAGTCCAAAGTATGTTGCAATTCATGTTGTTTTTATTTTTTTAAAAAATAAAAATCTTAAATCTATTATTCTGTGTATTCTGAGTCCAGATAGTTTATAAACAAGTGCAGTGTATAAACTTTAGCAAAAATTATTGTGCATTTCGCAGAGAGTTAAAAGAGAAACAGCAATGTGAAATTGACACACATGCCTTTAAAGTCCCTGGAAAGTACAAAATAACACTTCCAAAAAGCCTACAAACAATTGGTTGAATCTAGCAGCCTGAATAAATTAGATTAATTAAGATCCTTTGTGGTTTAATGAAACATAAGACTTGTTGCTCTGACTTGGTCCCTTCTAGATGTATTAAAGCTGAGCTTTATGCTGGCCAGGAATTATGAGAGTAGAAATCAGGGCACATCTAGGAAAAAAAAAAACTACTTGTGAGAAAAATTGTGTCTCAGACTGTGAACTCAGTTTGCTTCGGCCGGTAATGGAGAAGAGCAAAGCACCCAAAAAAAAAAGTATTTATTTTTTCCTTGTACATTTACACAGAATCTGTCCTCTAGAAACTTACTTTGCCCCTTTCTGGATTTTGAAACAAAAGAAAACATTCATTATATCAAATTCAAGCAAGCTTTTGCAAAAGATTAGCAACTTGGCTTAGTTGTTTTTTTTTTTTTAATAAAGATAAAATCCTCAGAAGATTCCTGAATTCTGAACCTCCCTGTGTCATGTTTGTATGGAATTAATGCAGAATGACCACTGGAAGTCATCTGGACTATGAGATGATCCAAACTCTGGGACATGCCAGGCTAAACAGGGTATTTTCTGGTGGGGGGAGGAACCCCAGCTAAGTACTCCTGGTAGATCTCAAACTCAAATTAAACTCAACTGGTTGGATCTGATCTCTTTTGTGGTCAAAATGATCTGCCTTTCCCTGTTTCCTTGGGATTAGTGTTTTAAGGGCACCCTTAGCTTTCTACAAAGAAGATTCGTTCCAAATATTACGGCCTTCACTTTCCACAGTTGTCTGCTGGAACGCTGCAGAAACAAAGAACTCCTAGGAAGCAGCTGAAGGAGCCACTCTCTGCTCTACATTTATGGCAAAGAACAGCAGTGTTAGAGAGTGATTAAGCAAAGACTAACCTGTGGATCTGTGTCCTTAGGAGATTTCTCTGTCCTCCATTGACAACACAAGGGCAGCGTTGGGGGGCTGCTGCCTGTTAAGTGACCTTCGTATTAGCAGCTTGCTGGCAGAGGGAGAGGGGGTGGTTTGGGTGGTTTATAAATAGGTACCATGTGATCCCCAAGGCACTTGGCACAGCCAGCATGGAGTCTTTCAAAGTAATACAGAGCTAAGACATCCTAGGAAGCTATGCACAAGCCTGACCATTCCTAGTTTTCCTGTGGCAATCTTGGAAAGGAAAACCTGAGCCAGGTTAACAGACAGAATAACAGAGTTGGAATGGACCTGGGAGGTCTTCTAGTCCAACCCCCCTGCCCAAGGAGGAAACCCGAAACCAGTGGCGGGATTCTACCGGTTTGGCCCGGTTTGGCCGAGCTGGTAGCGCCAATGAGCAGTGGAGACCAAACCAGTTCTCTCGGCCACTCTGCCGTCGGGCCCACCAGCTTGCCCAGGCTCCCATACTCACTTTTATCCTCTGCTTTTGAAGCATAGCTGCTTTGCGCGGGACAGCAAAGTGCCACGCGGCAGTTGCTGAAGCAACCGGGATTGGGCAGGCTTGCAGGAGGTGAATTAGACCGCCTCTGCATCTGTGCAAAGTGCACATTTGGTGCGTGCACGCAAGCAAAGTATGGTGGGCGCCCACCAAGCCACACCCACCAATCCAATGGTAAAAGTATTTGAATCCCACCACTGCCCTTTACCATTTCAAACAAACGGTTGTCCAATCTCTTTTTAATTTGCCTTATGTTACATGACACAATAGGCCTTAAGCTCTCGTGTGTCCATCCCAAAGGTGCTTTTTTCCAAAGACCACTGGACTTCTTTTCTTTGAAAACATTTCACTTCCCATCCAAGAGGTTTCTTCAGTTCTGAAGAACTGAAATGAAATGAACTGAAGAAACGTCTTGGATGAGAAGTGAAATGTTTTTCAAAGAAAAAAACCAAGAAAGTCCAGGTACCTTTTGGAAAAAGCACCTTTGGGACAACCATGCTTCGGATGATTGAGACTTCAACTCTCCCATGTCTGTCACATCGTTCATTGATCCTAAAATGGACCAAGGCAGTGGTGGCTAACCTTTTTTGGCTGCCTTGATGATAATTGCACGTGTGCTCACATGCCAGTACCGAAAAGGCAATGCATGCTGGGCCCTCCCACGCCCCCTGTGCATGTGTGTGTGACCCAGGGGTGGGATTCTATCAGTTCGCACCTATTCGCTAGAACCGGTTGTTAACATTCTAAGCAGCTTGGAGAACTGGCTGTTAGAAGAAATTACAGGGCTAATCCCATAAGGGAGGCAGGAAGGAAACATTCTGGTGTTGCTTACAGAAACTGCCTCTCCGTTAACCCATATTACACTCTTGGCAGAACTAGACTTCCTGTCTCAGGAACATCTCTGGAGGTATTTTTTCCTCCTTTGCTGGTACTTTGCTTGTGTGGAGTGACCATTCAAAGTTACAATGGCACTGAAAAAAGTAAATTATGACCATTTTTCACACTTACGACTGTTGCAGCATCCCCACAGTCATGAGAGGCCAGGTGAGCAGATGCATGCCTTGATGTGAGTGATATTGAGTTGGCCACACGCAGCCAATAACATGACCACTAAGCCACGCCCATCACCTAAGCCACGCCCACAGAATCAGTTGTTTAAAAATTTGAATCCCACCCCTGGTGTAACCTCCCACACAGTGCGCACCTTCACACATGCGCACACATCTCCCACGCACCCCTGCCCCTCGCGCATGCATGTGAGATACCCGACTATCAGTTGTTGGGCGATGGCGGCGCATGTGGATGTGCAGGGGAGCTCTTCCAGGAGAGCTCTCCTGTGCCGGCAGAAGTGGCTCTGTGTGCTGCTTCCGGTATGCATGCCACAGGTTCGACAACACGGGACCAGGGCTATGGTGACTTCAGGCCAGTCAAATGTTTGAACATTATGGTCCCCCTTGCTGCCAACTCTGAACATTTCATACGATGAAATGATTTTACGCCTTGCAATTACTCCTTGTCCTACAGCAGACGAAATATTCCCCAAACACAAGTAAAGATGATGCAAAATTTGCTATTATTAAGCAGCAAGCTAACCCCAGACTTTATAAGGCTTTCGGTATAAATACCGCAATGTTGAATCTTCCCCTTAAAAGTAAATTCCTTTAATTGGCAGGATTCTTTATGTACCTTGAGTGATGGACAAGCAGAATGCTCGAGAATGAAACTGTACCAGACTTCAAGGATATCAGATTCGTCTTTATCTGTATAAATATCAAAATAAGGAACTAATGTGATTTTGATGATACACATCTAAAGCTGCAAACCTAAAGCATACCTGACCATCCAACGTTATATTCAAAATAAGCTCCCTAAAATAAAACATTGTTATGAATATGATCAAAAATACAGTAGCCCCAAGAGTAAAATCCAAACTTTTATGTGCTCCAAAAAACACCAACTGTTCTCTCTATTAGCAATAGAGTACCCCAAATGGAAAGCAGAAAAATATGCAATGGTTGTATGGACAAGTGGAGATATATCTTTGATTCTTTGAGATTAACATATGTTTCTTATTGAAAAATGTTGCATGTTGTTCTTCCCTCAGTGCACAAAAATGGTTGGTTAAGAAAATAAGCAAATAAAGAAAAGAAAATCTTTGGCCATAGCAAAAAGTATGACATCATAGAAAATGCCAGAGACATTCTAAAGGATGATATTGATACATATTTAAGTTTGGTCTTGAGAAATACATGGGGTTAAAAAAAAGACTTGCTTTGTTGTCTGCTTATTACTGTCAGTTTCTGGATAAATACTCAAGTTGTCTGGTTAAAGAGCAAGGAAGTCTTACAGAAATCAAAATCATAGGGCAAGGGCCTTCAAACTTGGCAAGTTTAAGATTTGTAGACTTCAACTCCCAGAATTCCTGAGCTAACATGACTGGAGGAGGAGTTCTGGGAGTTGAAGTCCACAAAGCTGTCAAGTTTGAAGAACCCTGTCATAGAGCACCCCAAAACTGCAAAATCTTTGGCTAAGTTCTCTCTGCTCATTGGCGATCTAAGGTCACTAACCAAGGGTGTAGAACAGGGGTGTCCAATCTGAGCAATTCTAAGACGTGTGGACTTCCAACTCCAGCATGGAGTGAAGCTCCACAGATGGACTTGGAGCACTGAAGATGTGCGGATTTCAACTTATATTATAGTTGGCTGGGGAATTCTGGGAGTTGGAAGTCCATGGGCCCACAAGTTTCCAAGGTTGGACATCCTTGGTGTAGAGCAAATCTGGAACTGTCTTTTTGTTTCTCCAATTCTATTTCATCCTGGCTTTGCTTCACTTTATTTGATCTGCCAGAATTAGATCTGCCATGGAGCATTCAACCAACACTGGTTCAATTGGGATAGATGTGAAAATGATGCTTATTTGGACAATTGTTTAAATTTCTTTGACTGTTTATGTTTGTCTTGGGCTGTGGTAGATACACACTCCTGACCTCTTCCAGTGATTAAAGGACAAGTAAATAGGCAGAAAACAAATATGGCTGGATGTTGTTTAAGAGAATCTGGTCCAAGAATTAGATAATGTCAGGTAGATCAGCTGTAGAAGATTTCCCACTGGCCTCATGGGCTTAATCTTGTTTATCGTAATGCTTCGATGTTTTGCAATAGGATTAGAAGCTTCTTATCCTCCAGTGATTGATTTATTTTCTTTCTTGCATTATTTCTTTTTGTTGCTTATTCCTGGCTACTAAGACAAGTGCAAAAGGAGACTCATTTTCTAACATCAGTGATGTTGATCTGCTGCTTAGCAATGCAGACCTTATAGCTTTTGAAAGCATGGGTATACCAAGCCTCCTCATCTGACTTGAGAATAATTTGTATAATTCAGCCTCAAAGAAGTGGTAGAAACACACAGAGATGTTTTGAATGCTGTACATATTCTTGCAAGCTTTTATTTTAGGGTATTGTATGTTATGTGAGTTACAGCAACAAACCAAAGTTAGCGAAGCCATAGTTTAAACTGATGGCAAATCTAATTTTGACTTGATCAAAGGTAAGGATAGAGTGATTTCTCTTCCAATCTCTTATCACAGCAGCAATAATAGAATATTAACATTGTGTCTTCCATGCATAACCTTCCTAGTTTATGCTTATCTCTTTGACTAACTTTCTCCACTAAAAAAAAAAATCCAATAAGAAGGAAAAGATGGAAAAGATCCACAATACCTTTTGATTGACTGTATTATCCATCTATAAATCCCCTATGATTTAAAACAATAAAAACCCACTGTATTTTCCCTCAAAATGTCAGTTTAGAGACTATACTAGTTCACCTTGGGAAGTAGGTAAATAAGGGAGTTTCAATTGATAAAGTCACTGAGAGTACTGTGATACTTCTCTCCCTGACAAACCTTCTAAATACCAGCCTCATAAAAGTCATACTTAGTTTATCTTTTACATTCCTAAAATTGTAGTGGGATCCATAAACACGCAGTTTTCAGAAAAAGAGTCTAACGGAGAAGTGCCTTGCTCATCTGGCTCTGATTTAGACAATTAGCAAAAATAGAGTACAGAACTGCAACCAGAGTCCATAGGCTAGATCGTTTTTCTGAAATATTCACCAGCCCCTGGGGAAAAAAGGACTCTGGAGAATAACATGGGTGGGTTGGAAAACATTTAGAGACAATCCAAATCTAATAAGGATATCAAAACTTTGGAGAGTAGAGAACTCCCTTCAACCATGCTTTATCTTTTAAAAAAGGAGGTTTCCCCATGAGTTTTGCATGGCTTGGGCTTTCTAGAGAACAAGAAAAAATGAAAACAAAAGCCATATTCACGGACAAGATAATTGCTTCCATATTTTATTGATGAGTAATACAAAGGCCCTATAAAACAATGGCCATGTTCAGATGGTCAAGACCTTCATTGGCATGAGTTTCAGTACTTTGGATGCAACCATCTCTCTCCCCCATTTGCAAAGGATTAAAACAAGCAGGATGGCTTCCAAGCAAGCTACATTTTAAGGCCTTATTTAATCTTTGACATAGTCTTTTATTTCTGCCTTATTTGGAAACCACTAATCATAATGCCCCCTCCCAACTTTGATTAAAATCAGGAAAACAAAACTCTAAACCACCAATGAACCTTGAAGTGAACCAAGTCCACCCCCACCAACACCGACAGAGCAAGCCACTAATATAGAATATGAGAACAAGCCCAATTCCCTATTAGCACTGATGATGTTACCTAGTTAGGTAATGAAATGTCTGCAAGAAAACAACCAAGTTGCATATACATACACAACACATAGACATACATACGAACACACATACATATAAATACATACATACATGCTTACGACACCTTTCTGTTAAGTAATAAAGTATAGTAATTAAATATAGATGAATCCAATGCAAGTTATTTTCATAGCCTATATATAATGCTATGTACCACTGCTGAAAGGCGTGGCCTCCATCCTTAATTCTACTGTTAAAAAGTGCTCCAAGCAATGTTTCTTTTACAGATCTAAACTGACTCCAATGAAGATCAAAGGGCCTATTGCAAGTTTATTTTGTGCCTCCATGATGGGCTGGATTCAAAGTTCAAGCCAAGTTTTTTATGGACCTAGCAAGTTAGAAAAGTACTTATGTTTGTTCCAAAATCTAGAGGCTAACCAGCATCCAAGAACAGCTATAAAAGTAAGCCTCATTTTTCTGTTATGACAAGAACCAGATTTCTTAATTAAAGCCAAATGTTTGTGTATCCTAGTAAAAGCTGATATTTAGAAAAACCTCTTGAGGTATCTAAATGACATTTGCCTGGTAGAATAATGACTAAGGCTGCGTTCTCGAAGCAAAGATGTCAGGGTTTAATATTTTACCACATTACCTCTGCCTCATGTCTTTTTAAATAATTGGCCATGACTTGATGTCCTCTTCTTAGGAGTAAACAATGCTTATTGTCAATTCTCTGTTGAGAGTTTTAAAAAGGAAAGAAGAATACATCAAAATACTAATTTGATTTCTATTCCAAAGCCATCCAAAAAGTTAAGATGTCATTTATAATTGATCTTTGCTGCTTTGTTATGAAACCATTTTTGGAATTTGGAGAAAAATCTGCCATTGCTAGAACACCAAAGGGACACAAATCTTAGCTGGGGGAAGGAAAAAAGAAACATATAAAACCACTCACTCCTAAGACTTTATCCATTTATAACTAATGTTTAATCTTTAGTGAGAAATTTCTTAGTCCTGGCTTCATTTGTGGTTTGGAGGAGGGATCATAAGTGTCCTCATGAGACAAATCTTTGCTTAATTCAAATACAGTCATTCATTTTCCTAAGAAAGATGAAGGATACTTAGAAGCAAATGATGGATCTATTTCCCCAACTACATAAAAATATAGCCAACTGAAGGAGAGAACTTAAAGCAGATTCTTGTTTGATACTTTTGCCCCAGTAGATCCCAGTAGGAGACCCAAAAAACTTTTGCTATGTTTATAAATACATTATTTCCATCCTTGGTGCTAAGAACTGAAATAACAAGAAAAGGATTGGTTGAGTGCACCAACATTTGACTGCCACAATTTTATATCCTGAAATAAGACATTAATATAGATTAAACTAACATTCATTGATATATAAGTATATGATGGTGGGCGACTTCCAAAAAATTGCTATTTATGGCATCTGTAGATATATAATGGGAGTGACCACTATTCATAGCAGCATCTAAAAATAAGAGAATAATGGAATCACAATTATAACCCAAAGCATTTAGTTAGTATGAAGTTCTCCACATCTGCTAGAAAGTAGATGTATATTTGATCATCTAGAATTTAACTTGAGAATTTAATTTGAGATAGTTATATAAAATTGAATTTCATTACAATTAAATAATTTAACTAGTAATTGAAGAAGTTATATAAAATGTAATTTCATTACAATTAAATAATTGAAATTGAAATTAAATTTTATATAACTACCTCAATTACTAGTTAAGTTCCAGATGATCAAACATACATCTAATTTCTATCAGAAGTGAAGAACTTCATGCTGGCCAAATGCATTGGATTCTACTGAAAAATCTATTACAGTTGGCTGTGTTGTCTGGGGTTTAAAGAAGTTGAAATCCACAAATCCGTAAAGACCATCACTTTGCCTTCTATCAATCTCCTCCAAGCTTAAAAGATTGACCAGCTCTCCAGGTAAGCCAGGTTAAAAATCAGACAGCACAACAATTAATGGAACTATATTTGATTACTGAAATGTATAAATAATGGAGTTTTGAAATCCTGCCTGAATCTCCCTCTACTTTATTTTACATGATGCAGAATCATGGTGGTGTTATTTTGAGTTTCTTCCTTAAACTTATTGATTTCCAAGGGCAGAGATGTTGTTTAGGATTTCTTGTATCTATTAGTGGCTTCTGCATTCCTTTACTCTCTTTGCATTCCTGGGCAAGATGACACTGAAGCATTTTTAAAAACAACAACAGTGTTTTTGAAAAGGTGAGCAATGTCATGTTTTTCAGCACCTTGGACAGATCATGAAGAACAAGGCAACTTGTCCAATTAGGGTTAGGCTGAAACTAAATCTACTTTATAGGATTAATATCTAGGAACCAGATTCTACCTCTTTGCTAAGAAATGGACAATAGCACTAAATCACTTCATAGTCTTTAAAATTGGGCATGTTGAGCACACTGGAGTCTGGCCCCTCAGTGACACCTGGCCTGTTGCCATTGATACAACTCTCAGAAGACAGACCATCAGCACTGATGATGTTACCTATCTTGGGTAATGAAACATCTGCAAGAAAACAATCAAGTTTAGAGACCACCAAGGACCCCTTCTTTCAACCCTGAGCTACAAATATATTCTCCTCAGAAGACTGCTGCTTGTTTGGTTCAAGAGCTGCAATATCCCACTCCAGAGGCCTCATTTTTCGACTACTGTCTTGTTCCAGGTTGACCCAATACACAGAATTTGGTTACAATTGATTTATTAATGAGTAATATTCCAGGCAATTACAGAGGTAGAGAAAGCCAGCCAATTGAGGAGATGTATGTACACTCCAGAAACTACATAGGAGAGTGAAATTTTGCCCATAAAGTGGATGTGACACAGGTAGAGTTCAATCTAGAGTCAAGTAATAGAAGACAGACAAGCATAGCACAGTGTCACGGAAAGTAGCAAAATAGCAAAGGCCAAAAAAATTTTGTAAGCCCAGTTGAGTTGAACAACCAAGAGTGAAGGAGCAAGAGGATAAATTAAAATCACAGTACATAGATCTGATGTGGCAAAGTTGTTTTCAATGGAGTTAACACTCTGAGAGGCCAACTTAAACAGGCCAACTAGTATGGCTCAATTAAGGACACTAGTCCTCAATTAAGGACTAACTAAACAGGCTACTCAGTAGACTTTTAGTCAGTGAAGATTTTACTCTGGTCTCTCCTAGTTCCGGTTCAATTTCCTAAGCATTCCTGGGCCAACACTCACTGTATGGGGTACTTCAATAGAAGGACTGGATTATTCTCCATTGAACACATTATATACAAGGGTGGGCTGCTGGGGATTCACGGAGGTTCGGGAGAACTCCTAAGATTCTGCACAGTTCAGAGAACCCCCAAATTCCTGGCTGGCCCTGCCCACCCCACACCTCCCCTCCCAGGAGTCCCCACATGGCCCATTTTGGACACAGGTAAGTGCCCGGTGTGCATGGAGGTTTGGGGAGGGCAAAACATGAGTCTCCCAGAAGTTCGAGAAGGCCAGAAACAGGCCCATTTCCAGTTTCCAAGGAGCATCCAGAGCAGGGGTGGGATTCAAATTTTTAACAACCGGTTCTATGGGCCTGGCTTAGGTAGTGGGCATGGCTTGGTGGTCATGTTATTGGCTGGGTGTGGCCAACTCAACATCACTCACATCGAAGCACGCATCTCCTCGCCTGGCCTCTCATGGCTGTGGAGATGCTGCAACAGTCGTAAGTGTGAAAAATGGTCACTTTTTTCAATGCCATTGTAACTTTGAATGGTCACTCCACACAAGCAAAGTACCAGCAAAGGAGGGGAAAAAAATTCCAGAGACGTTCCTGAGACAGGAAGTCTAGTCCTGCCAAGAATGTAATAAGGGTTAACAGAGAGGCAGTTTCTGTAAGCAACACCAGAATGTTTCCTTCCTGCCTTCCTTACAGGATTAGGCCAGTAATTTCTTCTAACAACCGGTTCTCTGAATTGCTTAGAACATTAACAACTGGTTCTAGCGAATAGGTGCAAACTGGTAGACTCCCACCCCTGATCCAGAGCCCAGGGAGGCCATTTTCGCCCTCCCGGAGGCTCGAGGAAAGCCTCCGGAGCCCAGGGAGGGCAAAAATGCCCCCCACCGTCGTGCAGGAAGCTGATTAGGCCACACCCATCAGGGTCAGGCCCTCCCAGCAACCAGGCAGAGAACCCCTTGCTAAAATTTTTGAAGCCCACCCCTGATTATGTACAAAGACCTAACTCTCTGAAGAAGACTCTAATGCTGGGAAAGGCAGAAGGAAAAGGAAGAAGAGAAGGATTTTTTTAAAGGAGGTTTCTGCCAATTTTGAGGACAGGAAAATGTGCTTATCTGAGTAAGAATTTCCAAGTTTCCAGACTATTACAGGCAGGCACCACTATTTCAATGTTTGTTTTTATGCCTTTAATAAAAAAAAACCCTTAGGACTTCTAAGTAATGGAAAGTGTCTAAGTTCTAAGAACTAACGGAAAGTGTCAATTCCAAAGGGTGTGTCAATCAAATGCTTGCCAAATGACTTATGTCCCTCTATGTTTCAGTTCATAAATAAAATAATAGAACACACAAACTGTTTGGAAAGCAAAATGCAAACTGTCTCCATTCTTGCTGGAAGAATTTAATAAATTTAGAGTAGTGATGGACAGAGGAACTAATGAGAATATAGAATGTGAAGCAAATTCAACAGCACCTAAATATAGAAGTGGCAAATATTTTTTGTTCAGGAACAAAATGATCTGTTCCCACATTCAGAAGCTTTAAGGATGGTCGGGTTCCTGGTTGCCAGAGGGCAGGAATGATTGCTTGATATGGGTTTTTGAAATTAGTTACTGATCTCTGATCTAATATATCAACAAAGGTTTTCAAAAATTGAAGGAGAAATTCACATATATTTAAATATTGGTCAACTACTAAAAAGTTATATGAACTTTTTTTACCTATTATGTAGGTAATAAACATCTTAAAACTATACCATTAGATTAGAATTTAAAATGGCAGAAATTTCAAATAATTAAAATGACTATACCAAATTGAAATGCAGGAGTTGATTCATAACTGTAAACCTCCCCTTCAAAATTATTGTTTAGTTTCACTTAACAACATCCATATCTTCACTGATGATAAATGTTATACCATTAAGACTATAGTATTTATAATAATTTAGAGTACCAAAGGTCTGTATTTGAAATTCTACATTTATTTCCTTCCATTTCTAGGCTGTAGATATTCTTCTTGTCACCAGCATAAATCTGAAAGAATCTTTTGTTTTTATTATTTTCATTTTATCCTTTAAACAAATATAAGAGATATAATTCTGCTTTTTTCTGGACAGAACAGGACAGCTTTTACTTGTGTCCCTAAAAATGCTTTCCAAAACTATTAGATCTTTCAACATTATTCCCACCAAATATGTTGAGTGTCAAGACTAAAGGTGACCTTTAATTTTATGCATTAACAAAAATTGTAGATGAAATGTTGAACTCATCTTTTCTAAATTGCCATGAATCCACAAAGCATCCACATACCAAAGGTACTTTTTTCAAGAGGCAGCTGGACTTTCAGGTTTTTCTTTGAAGATGTTTCACTTCTCATCCAAGAAACTTCTTCAGCTTTTTTTCTTGAATGAGAAGTGAAATGTCTTCAAGGAAAAACCAGAAAGTCCAGTTACCTCTTGAAAAAGCACCTTTGGGACAACCATGAACTGGATGACTGAGAATCTCCATAGATAAAATCATGCACATTATTTCACATTTTAAAATAGTGTTTCTCAACCTTGAAAACATGTGAACTTCAATCCACCTATGATGGCAGTGGAAAATCTGAGAGCTGAGGTCACAGACCTTCAAGTGGTCAGAGTTGAGAAATGCTGCTCCAATAGCTTATGTGTCAATTCTGATAATCATCACTCAAAGCTCCTTAATCCATAGATTCCTTCATAAGAGACCAATCAACATTAAACTAAAAACTGACTTTGCTTAGAACCCAATAGCTCCCAGATCTTCATGTTGAGTTAAGAATAAACTAGTGATGTTTCTGAATCTCCTTCTTGTCATTTGTCTTGAAGGCAGCAGCATCCAAAAACACTGGAAGATAACAACAGCAAAGAAATGTCCTATCAACTCTCCAATCCCTTTCAAATATATTCTGAAATGGTTTGATCTCACAGGGGCTTCAATGATAATAACTTACTTCTGATCCTGTTGTACTTTCCTCACTGAGATATATGAACTCCACCACTCCAGCCTATGACACTACTAATGAGCTAAACCTACTCAATTGTAATGTCTGCAATCGAACATAGCTAAAATAAGCCATGTCTCAATATGATGTGTAAGATCAGCCAAAGGCCTCTTATCTGACATTTGTTCAATAAACTCTTAATCAGTCTTTCTCTCCAAAATGCATATTTTAACTACCATGTTTGAGACTCAATTGAGACTTCAATCTATTCAGGGTAAACTTTTTCTCTAAAGTGTGTTCTCTCATGGGGGGACTTCCGGTTTGAAGGGCTTCGGCGACAGACAGAAATCTGCAATCGTGCGTAGTTTCTGTCTGGGCTCACCGCTGAAGCACCCCGAGCCAACTGGTTTCAGGGCTAAGCCATCCTGTAAAGGTGGTGAAGAGGGGGGAGACTGCCAGCAGGGTTGAGGAGAGCCACATCTCTCCTCCTCAGCTGGCCATTACTCCCTTTCCCGAAGGTGGTTGCAGCGGTGGTCAGAAATGGCCACTACAAAGAAGAACTTGACCAGAAAAGAATGTGCAGGAGGAAGATAAGAAGTGAAAGTTTTGGCTGACCAGGTTAAATTGTAAATGCAACAACCAAGGTACCCTGGAATTTAAACTTATAAAAAATAACATCGCTCCCAAAGAAGAATCAGAAGCAGCGAAGAAAAGTGAAAAGGGAAAGGTTTGGCTTTTTTTTTTTCTTATCTCTCCTTCCCTATACTGACAACTAAGAGACTTAAATAAGAAATTGGAAAAATCCACTTAGACATCAATAGGCAATTAAGCTGAAAATAAAACAAAATGCCAAAGGGGTAATAAAGATTTCTGGACATAAAAACTTTCTTTTTCATAAGCAGGAAGAGAGAGAAAAAGAATAAGGGCAGGATCTGGAAGAAGGAGGAGACTGCCTGAAATTAAAAAGAATCTAAGTAAAACTTCAACAAGACTTCTAAAAGATACATTTTAACTGAAACTTTGCAACTAAATAGTAACCCCAGGAAGAGAAAGTGAAAAAAAGAGCAAAAAAGAAACAGCTTGTGTGTATTTGGATTATTTGGTGAACTTTGGATTTTTGGTTATTATATTTGAATGACTAAAATCAATCAGGTGGTTGTTTAAAAATTTATACAATGGCACCACTTCTGGATGAATTGAAAATGGAACTTAAAAAATACAAAGAAGATGCACAAGTAGGGAAGGGTTCTTTTGGCTTCGTTTTTCAATTCTTAGAAATGGAGATTTGGAAATATGAGAAACAAAAAGAAAAGACTGCAAAACAAGAAGACTGGGACAAAGAAGCCATCTTTAACGAACAAGTAATTCTATGTGGGGAAGAAAAAGGAAAGGGGGGAAAGAGAATTTAAGACTTAAAAAAACAACCAAAGAAAAGAAAAATAATTTGAAAAATAAGTATAATACTGGAAAGCAACAGAAAAGGGGAATACAGAAGAGAGAAACAGAGGTAGAGAGACAAGGGGGTAAAACGGGGAGAGAGAAGAAGAGAGGGAAGAAGGAAAAGAAAAGAAGTTGCAAAGGACCAGAGTAAGATATAGAGAAACAGGACCTATTTAGAGATAATGGGTGAAAATCTAACTGAAAAGGGATTCTGTAAAGGTACATAAGATTGTATTGTTATATTAGTAATAGAAATAACTTTAGAAAATTGGAAACAACATATGATTAAAATGAGAGATAAAATAGTTGGTGTAATTTAGTGAAATGTTTGTGAATAAAATAAGTGAAATAAAATAAATAAGAAAATTGAATTAGGAAGGAACGGGAACATTTTAATTAGTTAACATTTTATAAAATATAAGTGAAGAGGGGAGAGAATTAACTATGGAAAGCTTATAATTGTTCCCATAGAAGTATTATATTTAATTGAAAAGTAATGTTAAAGATGTTAAGACTTTAATGAATATTAATATTAATGATAGAATTGAATTGGAATGGAATGGAATATTGTTTTAATTATACACATTTATAATTTTTTCTTTTTTTAAGAATACAGTGTGTATTTTAAGAATGTACCAAGCAGAATCCGAATGGAAGTTATGTATTATATTGAATGTTACAACTTTAGGGAAAAGATATAAAGGCATCATACTCCAATCAGTAACTATAGGAGAAATTTTGTTTAATGAGAAAATATAATAGATAATTGAAACAGCAGACAAAAAATATAAATACAATGATTTGAATTGAGATGAGATAATTAAAATAAAATTGAGAAAATTAAAAGAGGGGAGAAGCTATGCAGAAAATGTAAAATAGTAATAAGATATGGAATAGAATATAAAAATGAGCATGAACCTGAATTTGTGTCTCTACGAAGAAATGTAACCCGGGATTATGCTGCTTTCAAAAAAGATGTTTTATTTATATTTTTTTTCTCTTTGTGAAAACTCAAATAAAATTTACAATAAAAATAAAAATAAAGTGTGTTCTCTTGTTTTTCAACAATCCTAGCTTCCTAAAAAGTCTGAGAAACACCTGGAACCCTAGAAAGTTATCACTGATCAGAATAGATAGTAGGGATACTTAAAATTTTGAGTGAGGGTATCATAGCATCCAATACTTCTGAAAATCTCTGTTTTACAGGGTTCCAGCAGCAAAGCTGAGAAAAACTTTGGCTTAAATCCCTGAAGATGGAAAAAAATCTCCCAAGTCATCACATGTGTCAGCCTCACACTTTCTAATTTTAATAAGAACATGAATAAATTCACCGCATAAAGTGTTGGTTCATCAAAAAACTATCCTTGGAACTCCACTTCCAGTAAAACTAGAATGAATCAGAGTACCTTGCAGTATATAATTGTAGCCAAATATTTAAGCTTCTAGGAAATGACTAATGCATTTTAAGGCACCACTTCTTCCTGATGTTTAATTCTGATGGAAAGGGGCACAGCTTAACCTATAGAGCTGAAAAAAGGAGGAAACAGCTTGCTAATTTGACCCCATCCATTTGCAAGTGGACAGCGTTGTTAGCTGCCCAAAATAATAGGCATAATATAAATACAGCTGCTGGTTACAAAAATCCCTTCATTTAGGAGAAAGCAAGAATGTTTTTGAGAGACAGATTAGGAGCCAAGGACCAACTGACTAGAGAGAAGAGAGTCTGTTTGTTCCCTGGAAAGTTTTCCAGTCTAGATTCTCTCTTCCCTTTCAGCCAATGCTGAGTTGAGATAGTGCTTAAGAACTGCCATCTTTAATTTCATTATCCTAACCCTCTCATCTCCAGGAACAGCATCTGGTTCCCATTATATAATGCCAAGGAAAGGCACTCTGCATATGCTTACTGTCACTCATCTGTTTCAATATTCAAAAAAGTTGAAAAGTTAGGAGTCTAATCATTGAGCTTGTGACTCAAGGCAAATACTTGAGTCTTCACACTTTGTGAAGAGGCAACATTTGCTGTTCTCCACTTTAAGATATGTACATGGAAAGAGATTGATTATCTGCGACCAAGTCATTGCCTCTCTCCATGATGATCTGTCTCTAACTTGGCCCTTCAGCTTTTCCAATGGTGTCCCCACTGCCATTGTAACCAAGTTCATCCACTTGGCTGCTGGTCTTCCTCTTCTTTTTTCTTTCCTTCCACCATGCCCAGCATTAGAGCCTCCTCCAGAAGGTTAGGACTTTTCATACGATGTCCAAAGTAGAATAATTTGAAAAAAATTACACATATTTGTGCCTGCAGTGAGAATTTATTTGTTTTCTTGGCTGTCCACTGATCTTTGGCAAACATGGAAAGTGCCCATCTAAAAAGAGATTACTTCTTGTACTTCTTCATGATTTAGAGCACTAACACTGAAACCTTCCAACCAATTTCCAATTTTCCTCCCTCCCTCCCTCCCTCCCTCCCTCCCTCCCTTCCTTCCTTCCTAGACCAAAGTCAAAAATAATACAAAATTTTCCAGAATAATTCAGCATGAATTTTGGCTTGCTCCCTTGCTGTCACAATCGTATCTAAATTTGGGGTTAACAGATCAATATATTTTACTCTACTTAATAATTTACTCAAAAGTTAATTAAAATCTTCTCTAACAGGGTCTTTTATTATAAAATCATGGATTCCTATAAATTCTTGGTATTTATTTTTTAAATACTGTATAATGTTCTGACAGCTGTAATTCTAATGCAAGGCATCTTATAAATTGCAAACAGCATGCTGCTTTGCTTTATTACCAAAAATGTATTTCAGTTAATCCATATATAAATAGTATAAATTATATTTTTTTAAAAAAGTAGCAAATTTGTCCTTTATTATGAAAATTGCAAACACATTGGATTTTTGACCTTGCTGAGCCTAGTAAGAACACAAATTGTTTATAATACTCCACCAATTGTGCTATTTTCAGTCATAAATAAGAATTTATATAAAAATTATTTAACAAATAAGGGTAAATTGGAGCAAGCCAAAATGTAATGGCCTCAAGAAACACTGTAGCATGGATTTAGCTGAGTAGCAAAATATGAGATGCCTTAAGTAACTGTGCTATTTTCATACATAAATATATTTGCTTTAATTTTATGGGGGCACATGATAAAATTCAAGGTCTCTATATTTTAACTGCAAAGTTCAAACAAATACTTCTAGTTTTAATTTTATTTTATTTTTTAAAAAAATATTCTGGAAAAAATTAACTGAAAGTCAAGACAGCTCTGTTGCACAGACAAAAACAATAGTTATGTTTGTAACCAATATTACCAAACCATCATAGTGTATACTAAACGTCAAAAGCTTATTTTGGGTAAGGAACTAAGGAATGGCTTATGTTAAAATTGTATAGTTACAAAGAATATGATTTTTCTTTCTTCTTTTTTTTAGGAAATAAGAACCTTACCTCAAAAATTCATACTAGGGGAAGAAGGAAAGGAAAGGAAAGGAAAGGAAAGGAAAGGAAAGGAAAGGAAAGGAAAGGAAAGGAAAGGAAAGGAAAGGAAAGGAAAGGTTTTAGAGATTCCTTAAAATAAATGATTTTCTATGAAACAAGTACTATTTCAGTCTTATATGAAATTTGACAGTGACCAAAAACCTAGCAGGAATCAAGGCCACTGGTCTATCCTTCACCTAAAGAAATGCACCGATGCAAATGGTTTGCTGTTAAAAATGTTAGATACTGGTAAGATGAATGATGCTTTTTAAACTGAATAGTATCTACTATGCCAAATTAAAACCATGCCTCACCACTCAAATTTTAACTCTACAATAAAACAAAAACAATGAGATTTTGAGTGTTATCAGAAGGCATATCTTCAGAAAAAAAACTTTTTTTCTACTAGCCTGAAAAACATGATGAAGTTCTTCATGGCTCCAGTCATACTTTTCATGGCAGAAAATGTCCCCCACAACCTCCAAGATCTTGCAGGAACATGAGTAGTAGGTGGGCTACCCATGTTATATACTGTTTTTAAAGATTGGCAATCTGGGGCAATGAAGATTATGTGAAAGATTTTCAGGAAGAGTAAGAATTAAAGTAGAGGACTAGGGTTTAGACATCAGTGGCACAAGATCCTTTATAGTGGCATTTTTGGAAAAGGGTGTCAGGATTACAAATAATAAATCCATTTCAAGCAATACTCCAAGGCAATTAAATTCCTCAAAGACTAGCTTTATTGGAAATACTATATTGGTACTTATCTGGTGAAAACCAACTCTGAAAAGTCCCATGGTTTTTCACCTAATTAAAAGTAAGTTTTTCTCTCAATCCCAAACAATCAGTCACATGGCCCAATCAAGGCAGTGTTCACTGGTTAGGTGACATCACTCCTCCTTTCTCCAGCCAGGTTTGAAAACATCCTTGGTTCCCAAGAGAAAGTAGTTTGTTTTGACTACATAAGCCTAGCTAATCTTTAATTCCCCCCTTCCTATCCCTCAACTCCAGCGTGGCTGCAATGGAGCTACAAGATGGCTCCAGACAGGCTTCAGTCTAATGTAGGGGTTACTGTAGACTTAATAAACAACAGAATAGATATGGAATACTTGCTATAAAAATGACTATTTTCCTGTTTTTTCCAGCCTCAGAAGCAGGGAAAGCCAACTGTCTGTTTTCAGCCATTCTGGTTGGGGATGCTATAAGATCCAGAGAAAGGATATTCAGGGACCACCTGGGGCATTTAAGGCCGCTGAGCACTCTGACTAGTTGACTTCTGTAAGGTTCATTTATGGTCATTTACAAACGTTGAATCACCATTCAAAAAAAGGATATTTTGAATCAGGCCAAGGTCATGGTGACAGGGTGCCGCCTTTTTGTGGTATGTTCTTGTGCGATTGTTACTGCCCTTTACGACTATCAAAAAGATGAAACACAGTCAGATTAACCAAAGTGGGGAACATATTAAACTCAGCTCAGGGGGGGAAAAAGATGCTTCCCGTTGTCAGAATAAACACAGCAGTAGTTAGTTTACACTGAAGAGTCCCTGCTTGGCTTGGTATGAAAGTGTTCGCTTCACAGGGTATTATTCTTTGTTTTTACAGTGTACACAACCAGCCATCATTTTAAAGGAAGATTTTTCAGCTTGGCATTTCTTCCTAAAGGTTTATATCATTTGGATAATTGTCCAAACTGGGGTGGTTTTTTTCCCACTATGTTTTTTCCCCCCTTCTTTTTAACAAGGAAGGTTTTCCTTTATTGATGGTACAGGCTTTTCGCTTTTATTTATTTTATTTTTATTTTTTAGCATCCTTAAAGCAGGCTACTATGGTAACATAAACTTGATGGCAAATGGAAAGCTTCAAATCTATTGCCCAACAAAGCCACACTTATTTTTATTCCATAACCCTCAGTAACATCTAGCAAGTAAACAAGGACGGCTTGTCCAAAGGAAAATCCTCAAAGCTTGCAGGAATAGACCCAGATCTGTCTGCAGCAAAGCAGAGTTGATGAATTCGCCTTTTCCATCCATCTAAATAGTATAATATGATTTGTTATACTTGCATTGCATTGCATTATATTATATTATCAGTGTTTTTCTGTACCACAAAATATACCGATATAAATAAACAACATTATAGTAGTTAAGGCACCAGGCTACAAAAAGGGAGACTGTGAGTTCAAGTCCTACCTTAGTCATGAAAGCCAGCTGAGTTACTTTGGGCCAGTCTCACTCTCTCAGCCCAACTCACCTCACAGGATTGTTGTTGTAAGGAAAACAGGAGGAGAAAGTTATGTTGGATATATTAAGAAGAAGAATTATTACTGATGTTCACTGTCTTGAGTTACTTACAGTATAAAATGATAAAGGCGGGATAGTAATAAATAAATAAATTTCCCTGTAAATGATCCACAAAACAGCATAGTTCATTATAGGACTTTCTTCTCTTCACCCAAAGAAAAGGATGAGGTTCGATTAAATACAGAAAACAGCATCAATCTGGTGTAGATACAATCAGAATTCTATGGCATTCTTCTAACTTCCACATATGTGTACCTCACTATATAGTACAAAATCAGAAGGATTTTGTCCTAAGGTCAGGAATCAGTAGGAAGACCATACCGTTCAAATCTACTCAAGTGATTCACCAAATAAGCATAAAAAGATATCCTTTTATGGATGAAAAATTTTCACAGAGAAAAGGTCATGCAATTGAGCCAATAAACAGATATAAATGAGTAATTTCCTCAGTATCAGTCATTGTAATATAAAATGTCCTTTAAAACACACACATGTGACACGATCCGCAAGGACGAATAATTCAAGAGTAAAACAGGGTTTAATTTAACTCCGCCCCAGGACAAGTTAAAGGTAAGGCCAAGAGATCTTCAGCTTCCGGTGAGAAGGAATCATCTTAGTTGGTGTTCTCTAAACTTGATAACTTTAAGATGTCTGGAGCTCAACTCTCAGAATTCCCTAGCCAGAATAGGGATACCTGCATCTTGGGGAAGAGATAAGAAGGCATGCTTCTGGATCCAATAAAACCCAACAGAAAAATGTATTGAAACAAAGGTATGAATTGATGAAATTTCTCAGGTAGGCCTGGAGAAGTCACAAAGGAGCACTAGCACTGAAGACAGGAAGAACAGAAATATTTTTTCCAACCCTTTCAACCCATATTTTCAAATTGAGCTTTTCAGAGCATTTTCAACACAAGGCACCCATCTCAAACACATTAGACAATGTCCTCATTCATTTATTTGTTTGTTTCCTGCCTTTATTATTTTTACTAGCAGCTCAAGGCGGCAAACATATCCACACACTTTTCTCCTCCTATTTTCTCCACAGCAATCCTGTGAGGTGAGTTTGGGCTGAGAGACAATGACTGGCCCAAAGTTACTCAACTGGCTTTCATGGCTAAGATAGGACTTGAACTCATTGTTTCTTGTTTTCTAGTCTTCATTTACCTTATTCTATTTCTTTCATAACCCTCTATATGTTTCAAAAGACCAAGCTTCAATTAACATCAGAGCTTTTTTGAAATACTTTATTATATTTATTTTTGCTAAAATCCTCAAGTAAAAGCAACCAAAATCACCAGAAAACTTCATTAACAACCAGAAAACAGAATTCCCTGTATATTGTATTACATTATTCCATCAATTCATGCCCTCTTAATGCATTAGAATTGTAACTGTTAAGTCTGGAGCATGGGTGCAAATGATGGAGACAAGCCAGTAGAAACAGTGAACTTCAAACTCTTTATTTACATATTGTGACAGCTCAAACTGGAGGGCTGCTATAGCCTTCCTTATATAGGCAACTTATTAACTATTCAACCAATAGCAAACCTGGAGCGCTAGCTCCGTTAACCAATGGGAATGGCCTGTTAATGGCCAATCAGATGCTCCTGAACGGACCAATCCGATCCTGCCATTAACAGCCAATCAGAAGTGCAGGGCCACAACCCTGCACTTGACTTCAAGCTCAAGATAACTTTATTGGTATTTATTCATTCACAACAGTAACTCCCTAAAATATGGAAGCTGTCAAGTCTAAACATCTGGAACATCAAACTGGAGAAGTCTGCCATTTAGTAAGGTGATGTAATGTGGAAATTTGTACATTTATAGGTTAATATTTGGATTGGCTAGTGGGAAACCTACAGCACTCCCACAGTTTTTCCAAAAGCTTTCTAAAATATTAAGCTAGACTCCTTCTGTGCTAGCCAAGGATTCTCATTTATAATTATTCACTTATTCCAAAGTCTTTGCCTTTGATTTCTCAGATTTAATCTACATCAGATTAACAAACTGAAGATTTTTGTAGCGTTTGAAGTTGAAAAGTCTGCATCCCTATGAACTGAAACAGTACAATTGTACATTATGAGATCATGTCGCAAAACAGATACACATCAGTTCAAGCCAAAGTGTGTTGCATCCAAGTTAATCACTAGAGTATGGGATGTTCCTTTTCTTGAACCCACCACAGCACCAGGAAAATGCTATATGATCCAAATAAACCGAATCGTCCTCAGAAAGAATCTAAGACTCCTGCTGGATCACATGAGAAACTTATCTAGGGTGCCAACTACTCCTACAATGGACGATCAGTTGATCCTGGCAAATCTACAAGATCCTGTTTCTTCCTACTTGCCTTGTCTTGGAATTGGCATTCATAGCAGATTATTTCTGATTGTAGAGCTGACAAACAGTGATCATAATTTGTAGGCAATGATAATTCTGTCCTCTACTGATCCTACATGAAGTAAAGCATGTGTAACCCAAATCAGTGTTCTTTAGTCCACAATTTTTAAGGATTGATCTTGCAATCATAAAGATATGAGCCACGGTGGTGCAGTGGTTAGAATGCAGTACTGCAGGCTACTTCTGCTGGCTGCTGGCTGCCTGCAATTTTGCAGTTCAAATCTTCAAATCAGGCTCAAGGTTGACTCCATCCTTCCGAGGCGGGTAAAATGAGACCCAGATTGTTGGGGGCAATAGGCTGATTCTGTGTAAACCACTTAGAGAGGATTGTAAAAGCACTGTAAAGCGGTATATAAGTCTATGTGCTATTGTTATTATACATTGCATTGATATGTTGCTGACTCCCAATGACTTTAGCTTAGGGATGTAGTCTAGATTGGAAAGATGAAAGCACATTTTGAGGAAGGCAGAGGGTAACCACATCCGTGTTAAATATATGTATATATGTATGTATGTATGTATGTATGGTTGGTTGGTTGGTTGGTTGGCAAGAACATATGTATACCACTTAGAGAGGGCTGTAAAGCACTTTAAAGTGGTATATAAGACTAAGTGCTATTGCTGTTGCTATATACATTATGGTCTTCCTCCTCTTGGCATCTCTCAAGATGGTTTGGAAGTCCCAGAATTTCAAACCAAGAATTCTCCAAATTCTGAGGTCTCCTTCTCAGAATTCACAGCCATTTTCCATAGCTACTAGCTGTAGAATTCTTGATCTGAAGACCCGTAAGGTTGGGGAAGAATAAGTGGGACAGAATCTTAGGGTATTGCCTTGTTGCTGGGTTCTAATTTGGTGGGACTCTCCTGGGAGGCATCACTAGGGTTCGGTACAATGCATGAAAAGCTGGATCTGGAAGAGTCACCATTTAATTTTTAGGTTTGCTTGACCATAGTACATCTTGAGGGCATTCCGGGACACTGAATAGGAGTCATTTACTTTCTCACAATGTTTCACAGCAGCATTCCATCAGAAGAATTCAGGGGAATTAATCCATTAGGAAACGGTACACTTTCACTGAACTTCTCCAGCCTACAATTTGAGAATCACAAAGTAAGAGGATGAATCCATAATATCTTTCCTTTTTTCCCCTTACAAAAACATAACTTGAGACTTTCAAGAAGAGATTGGAATGCCATTTGTCAGACATGGTGTAGGGTCTCCCACTTGGATGGGAGGTTGGGCTAGATGACCTACAAGGTCCCTTCCAACTCTGATTATCTGAATAAACAAAAGTTGGAAGTCATTACTCTCCATTTTTCTACAAGTCACCCTCCTTTTCTACAAGTCTAGGAAAATTAATCAGTGATGTCCTCACTGCAAAGTTTTGGCATGTACACTGTGAGACAAAAAAGATCAAGAGTTTGTTATTGTTTTGCCTTTTAACATTTTGCCCAAAAAGGCTTTGCAAATTGCATTACAAGAGACAACTGCTTCCATTAGCTCCAGAAATATACAAGTGGTCTTTTGTTTGAGGGCTTTGCCCTTTCAGCATGAAAAACAATGTATTACTCATATTGGAACTGAAATGAGGAAAAACCTACTTCAAGCAGAAGTGAAGAATCTATTCTGTTTTTACCCTACAGATGTTCTGCCAACATGTCCCATTAGAGACTCCCAGATAGCCATGTTAGAGGTAGAACTTCAACATGAGGGCAGGACCAGGAAGGAAGGAAGCTCAGAATAGACATTAAGAGGAACCTCTTTGACTCTATGAGTCAATGTAAACAGGCAATCACACAGCATGGTGAGTTTTCCTTCTGGGAAATCTTTAAACAGAGGGTGGACAGTGGTCTAACAATGCATAGATAGATCACCTTCCACCCTCTGTTTAAAGATCTCTGCTTAAACATCCCTGTTTAAAGACTTCACCAACTTTTAAGACTTCACCTCCCAGAATTCCCAAGCCATCACAGATCTTAAAGTTGTTGAGGTTGAAAAACACTGCTCTAGTGGGTTCTATATTGACCAGGAAGTTGAAATAGATGGCAGCTAGGGCCACCTTCTATCCTATGAGCCATGATTTAGGCAGAGAAGTCCAAAAGTTCAAATCTTAGAGCTACATCCCAGAAAGGAATTAATACATGACATCAGAGAGAAAAATGAAAATCAGTGAGTGATTTGGTGAGGTACTTTATGGATAAGGGCCCCTTGCATTTATGATCCATATTATTTTTATTCCAAGAAAACATGTATGGGAAAATCCCATGGGGATGGAAATCCATTTAGGGTTAGGGTTAGGTTTCCAAGAAATAAAATTTAGAATCCCTCTTATTTTCATGTAAATGTAAAAGACCCCCCCACCCCAATGCATAAATAGCCACTGGAAATCACTCAATGATGCTTCACTTTTTTGCTACAATTTAATGGAAGCATAACCCTAAGTGGATTTCCATTGCAATGTGATTTTGCGATGCGTTTTTCCATGAAATGATTAGAGGTGTTTTTTCTTAATTAAGTTGTCTATACCCAAAGCCTTTTCCCAGCTTATCCGGATAGGTTATTCCTGATTTTAAATAATTAGCTGTAAATAATCACAATATTGTCATCATATTCAGGGGGATTTCTTTCTGACATTAGTCAAAGAGCCAGTTGGGACTAGTGCTTAAGACAACAGGCTAGAAACTCACTTTAGCCAAGAAGGCCAGTTGGGTGACCTTGAACCAATCACACTCTCTCTCATCCAACTCATCTGACAGAGCTGTTGTGGGGAAAATAGGAGTATGAAGGTATGTTGGATATGTTCATTGCTTTGAGATATTTGTAAAAATAATAAAAATGAGTTACAAACAAACAAATAAGACGAATTCCCTTTCAATTATTAAGGTCTCCTTCTCTCGCTCATTGCAGCCTATCTTGCGAATTATTTCAAAACATCTACACTGAATTATTTCTTTATACTGGATTTTCCTACTACTACTTGGGGGAGGGGTGATAGAGGCAATGTGGATTTGGTGTACAGAAATATGGGCATTGAAGAAGTAATATGCAACTTTTGATAAACACAGAATTTACTGAAAGAGCCTACTATTCAATTCAACTGAACATCGTCAAATCATAGAAATCTTTCTTGGTTTGGTCAAGTGGTGATCCTAAATATCACTCAGGGCAAACAACTCAAACTGATATCTTTTAATTATGTTGTGTTTGCAGGTAGGAGAAGAGCAGACAGAGCTGAGGGAGGAGTTAAGCACATCATCAGGTTAGAGTCGCTACGTAGCCATAAACAATGCAAGTTCAACTCCTCTTGAATTCCTCTGAGCCTTTTCTGGCATCAGTTTAGTACTGGTATGATACTGGTACTACATACACTCCTGGTCCTTTGTGCTTAATATTGCAGTTTGCAGCCAGCCTCAGAAAGAATTTGTACATTATGCTAAACCTCGATAGGAGACCACTACCATTGCTTGTTCTCATATCACAAAAGAAGCTATAAACCATGAAGTAAAACTGCAATGGTTGAGCCCCCCCCCCCACAAACCAACCCAAAGGCATTATGATTTTCTGTCTTTTGTAAATTCTTAACAACTGTAAGTTTGCTTAGTTTTGCCTCCCTGGTTAGAAAAAGCATTATTTTTAAGGGCAGAGAATGCAGAATTCAACACAGCATTAAGTCCATAAGATACAAACACATGAACCTTATTAAACACATCTCGTATACTAAAGTAGAGCAAAAAAAAAAAACCAAATCCAGAGCAGCCAATTGAAATCAGTATATTTGGGCTGGCAACAAGCATAGCATCCCATTGCTGAATATCCCCAAGAGAAGTAGAAGATGACACATCTCTGCAGAAGTAGTCCGTGTGTCCCTGGTTTGCATCATGCCTTTTAAATTTGCACGCTCATCTGTCTTTAATCTGTGTGTCCTCGGGGTTGAAAGCTTGACCAAGCACAAATTGCAGAAGCCACACTTCATCAAACAACATTGAAATTCCAAAATTATGGGTTGGTTAACACGTAAGGCCTAACTAATTTACTGGGCTTTGTAAACAGGAACCTGGATTCAACTTTACAGAAACAGTTATTGAGTGTGCATCCTTTTTTTTAATTGCTGAAAAAAATCCCTGCTCTGAATTAGCTGATTCTTTTCTCTACCTCTTGTATACTTTACTTATATGTTGGCCATAGGTATGACACATGATTTACTTATTTGTTTTATTTCTTCAGTTTAGGCAGCAATTAACTAACGGGCTCATGCTGCACATTAAATCAATGAAACAAATAGAACACAGTAATAAATAACAAACAACTAAAGTGTAATGCCAGAACCAAGGAATAAAGTACCAGTATCAGCGCACAATCATGTAATATCCTGCCCCAAAGTATTTGGACAGACCTATCTTTTAAAACAATGGCTAACCTTGTGGGGTGGGGGGGACATGCTTCCTACAAGGCATGTTGCTATAAAAAAAAAATCTCCAGAACTCTGAAGTCCAATAAGATGTCATAATTTTTAACAGGACTTGAAATACTAGATCTAATAGGATGGCAATGAATTGAGCTACACCCATAGAGTATTTGAGCTGCCACATTTTAGACTCTCTGTAGCTACAGGTGGTTTTCAAGGACAGCTTGGGTGGACATTGTGCTGCTATAATCTCGCCATGAGGTGAATAAGATATATCCTGGTCAAAGAATTGGCAAAATCCTACAAGAGCAAACCGTGCAAAGGTCCCCCTGGCCCTGGTTTCCACCTGCTCTTAGAGAAGAGTCACAAATCCAAATTATAAACTGGTTCCATCTGGAGAAGTGCAACTCCATCAAGAACTAAGTTGGACAAATGAATCCATGAATTCACAGTAACTCAGTCTTGCTAAGGTTAACCTATTCCTGCGCTAATGGTGTCCAGATGATACAAACACTTAGTGAGTCTTTTGGTATTGTAATGACCTGAGGCATGGCACAAAGGCAACACAGTCACATAAGTAAGAAGAGTCCCTTTAATACCTCCAACTTTGCCCCCAATGTCCAGGTTACCTTCGGCTGGGGGAAAAACTATCCCAAGAACAGTCTTTAAGTGGAGGAAATTCAGTCTAAAAACAAAGTACATACAAACTGTAAATAAAAATCCACACAAACCACGCTGCAGCAATTAACTGGACAGGGCAGGATAAGGAATTGCAGACTTGAAAGGCCAACAAAACACACACAATCAGGAAGATGCCAGGAACCCAGATAAGCCTTGACAATAAAAGATAAACCGTGATTTACCTCCTACAAGTTGCTGTGCGCAATTTTTTAAAACACTGTGTTCCCAGCTGCAGGGAATCAAGGCCCTTTCCTCCCCCGTAAGCCACACAACTCATGTTGCTCCCTTCTCCTTTCCTCCCTGTGTGCCCTAGGATGAGGAGGGGGTGGGCCTGGATCTTCCTCTGAATTCCCTCTGCCTTGCTCTAGCTCTCCTCTACTCTGCCCAATCGGACTTTGCCCTTCCCCAGCCAACGGAGCCACACTCCCACACTCCCCTGTCAACTGCTCGGAATCAGATTCCGACAGGGGCATGACAGGTGTTTCAACAGGTTAGGATGACATTTATATGGAGTCCATTGCCAAGCTAAGATCAACTTACAAGACAAAAAATTCTCCAAAATACCAATTTTTCCCATACTCTGTACTAACCATGGTAAAGTTCAGTACTTTGTAAGAGGGATCACACTGAGGAAAGCTATTGTTGCATTCCTGTAACTGTGACACAGAACGATTTATCTTAGCTTATGCTGCATGGTGACTTTTAAACCAAAGTTAAACTAGGGAGGAACTATTTGCCAGAGTGAATTATAAATAGCTTAATAGATGAGGACTCCTCCTAACCATCTTTTTTATGGAATATTTTTCCATAAATATTTCAGTCCGTCCTCTGAACAAACATTTATGAGCATTATATAATATTTACTTCAATTATTTATGCATTTTTTTAAAAACCATATCTGTATGCACACACTCATACACAGCCCCCCAACTACCGCTCTATGTGGAAAAAAACATCAAATGTCACTTGGGCCAACTATTTCCTGGCTATTCTTCTGTCTTTAACAATCTAAATCCTCCATGTCAGTCTGGAAGAATTCAATTTCTTCAAATAAACACTAACTATATTAAGTATTTCTAAACCAGAAAGTTACCAAAAGCATTAATAGGTTCCAGAAAGAACAGTGAAATTAGTGCATAAAATGATCCACCAGACAAATTTGTTAGCTGGACTACAAAGAAACAAAGCATGAACATGGTTTCACATCAATTTGAAGGCCCTCATCTGTTTTCTGCCCCCATATTTATCATAGGAATGTGGCTCCAGTAAATTACTATGGGGAGATAATAATCATAATAAATCACAAAATACAAAAAACTCCAAATAGAAATGAAAGATAGCAAAAGAAAGCAAAGATAGTACCAATAGTAATGGGCACCTCAGATGCAATCCCAAAACTACTAGAGAACCATTTGAACACCATTGGCATTGACAAAATCACTATCAGTCAATTGCAAAAGGCAGCTTTACTTGGAACAGCTTACATCCTGCGTCAATATCTTTAATACCCTCAAACAATCTCATCAGCCCATCCCAGGTCCTTGAAAAGAATCAACATGTGGATAAAATGCCAAATCCAATCTAAACACCTGGCTGTGTGTCTAACCATGCAGCGATACCTCTAACACCGTCAAACATCCCCATCAGCCTATCCCAGGTCCTTGGAAAGGACTCAGTAGACAGATAAAAATGCCAAACCCAAGGTGAACATCCAGCTGACTGTGCACAAAGCACAATAATAACAGCCACCCAGATACATTCACCTTTCTAGTTAAGAAAAACAAGATTCTCTTAGTGGAATAATATTATGCTTAACATTTACCCTAATGGTGCTGATATTATCAACAGGTTTAAAAACACATTTCAAAATAAACACATTTCAAAAAAAGAATATGTCTAGTTTAATGGAAAGATGGATGATGAGAAACATACTAACAGTGTTCCAAGCGGGGGTCAAATATTCTCCAAAGCACCTGAGGGCAGGACAGAAAGCAATGGAAACTAGTCAAGGAGAGAAATAACCTAGAACCAAGAAGAAATTTCCTGACAGTTAGAACAATTAATCAGTGGAACAACTTGCCTCCAGAAGTTTTTAAAAAGATGTTGGATAACCATTTGTCTGAAGTGATGTAGGGTTTTCTGCCTAGGCAGGGGGTTAGACTAGAAGACCTCCAAGGTCCCTTCCAATTCTGTTATTTTATTAAAATGGGGCATCATTCCATTTTCTTAAATAACACTGCAACAGTACATGAATTGAGCCTGACTTATGAGCATTTGCATTACTTAAAAAAAAAAAAACACGACAATTTATTTTTTTTGAAATCAACTTTTTTATAGGCTGGAAAGAAACTTTAAATATTTATATGACCATTAGAAATGCTTTCCATACCAGCATCCACAGGTCATTTGGCTTACATATTTGCGGGTTTCCTTCTTTCATACAGATCCAAGAACATGTGGTCTAGTGAAGTTTTCAAATGCAGTGTTTCTGTCTTGAGTTAGAATACCCTTGGTCAGCCATCATGCTTATTTTCCTCTGCCTGTTTTTTCATCCTTGGTGAGGAGAACTGTATTAGCCCAAAAGGTAGGTAACATGAAGGAAACGACTTGAGAAAATAAATCTAGCCAAAGCAGTAGCTGGATGAAACCGGACAGTCAAAAGCAAGAGCTATCTTTCAAATTTGCAAGCATTTAAAAGCTTTCAGAGAAAGCAGTTTACAAAATATTTCCCAAAAGTGTTTTTCCCACTTCCCAAAAGTACACATCTTGCCCCCATTTATAACCCCGCCGAAAGTGGACAGCAAACCTGAGAGACATTGTTCAACACTTGAGAAATAATCCCGTTGGAAGGGAAAGAAGGGAAGGGGAAGAGAAACCAGATATATATTTGACATCTACACTAATTAAACGTTGGAGACCACAAGGGTTTTGTGACTGCCAATAACATGTCTGGGTGCTGCACATTTAAATTTTAGGGAACTTTTTTTTACAAAGTTAGCTTTCAATACCTCTCGGATACATGGCTGGTCTGTTGTCTGACTGAAAATGTTCTCAAAGATTAAAGATTGAGATTTTTTTAAAAAATCTCTCACAGCTAATGGAAAAAGCACTTATAATGTATGGACTCAAAATATAGAAAGGAACAAACGATCAGTAAAATAAAGTTAAATACAATGAAATCACAACTTAACAGGCTAGTTAGAGAGAAGTGATATGCTTTTTCCAACTGTTTGTTAAATCGTTACCCAATGATCATTACAGACATTGTTTATATCCTCCTATATTTGTGAAAAATCATTAGGCAAGTGGCATAACATTCTTCTGATGACATCATTATAATAAATTATATAAAATTGTTACAAATACAGCAACTGTATTTGTGCTTGCTGAACTCACCGACAAAACCTAGCTCTACTTTGTGTCATCTCTCCATCACATAAAGCCTGCCCCAACAATTGTGCAGTTAGTCCTGTTATCAATCCAAGAATATTGAGTCTACACCGTTTCCTTTCAAATACAGCTAAAGTGTCTTACCACAAGCAAAGCAATTTAGCCTGTTATTCATAAAACTCTGGATTATCTTCAGATTTATACAATTATACAATCTTTCTTACATTAAGTATTGGAGAGATATAGGGGGAACTAGGAAGCAGAGGAGGGACACGGTGGCTCAGTGGCTAAGATGCTGAACTTATCCATCAGAAAGGTCAGCAGTTCGGTGGTTCGAATCCCTAGCCCCTATTTGTCCCATCTTCTGCCAACCTAGCAGTTTGAAAGTGTGTAAAAATACAAGTAGAAAAATAGGGACCACCTTTGGTGGGAAGGTAACAGCGTTCTGTGCATCTTTGGCATTTAGTCATGCTGGCCACATAATCATGGAGATGTCTTCGGACAGTGCTGGCTCTTCGGCTTTGTAACAGAGATAAGCATCATCCCCTAGAGTCAGAAATGATTAGCATGTATGTGTGAGGGGAACCTTTACCTTTGGGGTGCAGAGCATCTACATTCTGAGCAGAAAATAATCCCATGGTTTGCTATATAAGGGTTACAGATCTAACCAGAAGTTCTTAGATATTTTCCCAGACCCTTTAATAACATTGTCTTCTGCCTGCCATACTAGTCCAGAAACCTTCTTGGAAAGCCACTAGTAAGAAATATAAAAGAGATGTTGACACTCTGGAAAGAGTGAGGAGAAGAGCAACAAAGATGAGGGCTGGAGGCTAAAAAATATGAAGAATGGTTGCGGGAACTGGGCATGGCTAGTCTAGTGAAAAGAAGGATTAGGAGTGACATAAGAGCAGTCTTCCAACATTTGAGGGGTTGCCACAAAGAAGACGGGGGTCAACTTGTTCTCCAAACACCAGAAGGCAAGACAAGAAGAAATGGATGGAAACTAATCAAGCAGAAAAGCCACCTAGAAGTAAGGAGAAACTTCCTGACAGTGAGAGCAATTAACTAGTGCTCCATCACTGGAGGTTTTCAAAAATAGACTGGGCAACCCTTTGTCAGAAATGCTACAGGGCCTCCTTCTTGTGCAGGGCATTTTACTAGGAGACAAGGTCCCTTCCAACTCTTCTGCTATTCTGTTAAATATCTTCTGCTCCGGAAAGAAAGAAAGAAGAAAGGACAACCCTGGAAATCGTTCTTATGATCTCCCAGACTAAATCACAAATTCAAAAATGTTATTTGCATGAAGCCTAATTACAATTATGACAACTTTAAATAGTTGCACATGGGCTGCTTTGCTTCATTGGTGACTTACATATGTCCCTAATAAAACCTTCATCAGATTCACCATGACACAGATGCCAAAGCGTTCTTGAGTTGAAACCATTGGCTGTGGTTGGCCTTGCTGTTGGCCCACACATTTGGTCTTCATATTATTCAGGCATGGGTGTGTGTAACTTGCATCCTGGAAGCCACAGACGGAATGCCAGCTTGATTTTTATTGCAACCAGTTCATTCCAAGATCATACAGCTGAAATTCAGGAAGATGCTGACTTTTGCTGTGTGTTTTGATTAGTTAGAGCAAACTTTGTGAGAGGTTCCTCGAGAAATGAGGAAGAATGACAAACAATTGATGAGAGAGATTGTGACTACCATATCAAAAAGTTTCTTAAGTCATTCTTGTTCTTATTTTGAATTTAGAAAAGCATCTATTGAACCAAACTGACATCAGCCAACCATGGTCAGTTACATGGAGGAGTTATAAAGATGAGTTTCTAACATGAAATAAGAAAGGTTTCTGGCCTACTGCTTATTAAATTAGTTGTCATTCCTTTGTATAATTGAGAGTAAAAACACACAAACTCACAATGTGATGTATAGTTTTCAACAATTAGGTCCACAACAAGCATCAGCTACAGTAATGTTACATATAAATGCATACCATATAAAATATTTATTTTATTTTTATTTATTTGTTTTGTCAATTGCTTACAAGATAATAAGTATAAGTAAAAACATAGTTATGAATACATGGATACATATAAAAATAAAAGAAAGAATAGGACAGGGACGGTAGGCACGTTAGTGCGCTTATGCACGCCCCCTACAGACTTTTTAGGAGAGGGGTGAGGTCAATAATAGACAGTCTAAGGTTAAAGTTTTGGGGGGTTGGGGAAGAAACCACAGTCAGGTAGAGTATTCCAGACATTGACCACTCTATTGCTGAAGTTGTATTTCCTGCAATCAAGTTTGGTGCGATGAATCTTGGATTTGTATCTATTGTTTGCTCTTGTGCTGTTATGGTTGAAGCTGAAGTATTGACAAGTAGGACATTGCAATGTATGATTTTATACACTATACTTAGATCAGACCGAAGGCGGCGTAGTTGTAGGTTTTCTAGGTCTAGAATTTCGAGTCTGGTGGCATAACATATTCTGCAACGAGTGGAGGAGTGGAGAACTCTTCTTGTGAAATATTTCTGGACTTTCTCAACTGTGTTAATATTCAGATATTTAATGTGGGTTCCAGACTGATGAGCTGTATCCGAGTATTGGTCTAGCAAATGTTTTGTATGCTCTAGTTAGTAGTGTAATATTACCAGAGAAAAAGCTATGTAAGATTAGGTTAACAACTCTTAATGCCTTTTTGGCTATGTAGTTACAGTGGCCTCTAGCACTTAGATCATTAGAGATGAGTACCCCAAGATCCTTGACAGAGTTTGGATCCTCAACAAGATCTTGACTGTTTAGCTTGTATTTTATTTTCTGCTTTTTTTTGCCAATATGTAGGACAGAGCATTTATTTGTTGAGAGTTGAAGTTGCGATTTGTTTGACCATTCTGATATATAGTCAAGGTCTTTTTGAAGGGTAGCAGTATTATCTGTGGTGTTGAATAGCTTTACACCATCAGCAAAGAGAATGCAGTTGCTCTTGATATGATCATAGAGGTCATTTATGAAAAGTATGAAAAGAGTTGGTCCTAGAACACTGCCTTGGGGGACAGCACTGTTGATAGGTACAGAATTTGATAGGATACTCCCAATTTTGACCATTTGTTGTCTGTTTGACAGGAATGCTTCTATCCAGTAATGCAGGTGTCTAGAGATACCATAAGATTTTAGTTTTAGGAGTAGGTTGTAGTGTACCACTGAATCAAAGGCTTTACAGAACTCTATGTAGATTGTGTCTATTGTTTTGCTGTGATCGAGTTGTGTAGTCTATATGTTTTTGCAGTGTAAGAGTTGCAGATTACAGGACAGTTTTTTTCTGAAACCAAATTGTTTATTAGAGAGTTGGTTGTTTATTTCTAAGTGGAGGATGATGGATTGGTTAATAATTTTTTCCATGACTTTGCAGGTGATGCAGCATAAAGAGATTGGTCTGTAATTTTCAGGGGTCTCCCTTTTTGAAGATGGGAATGCCCATGGCTTGTGACAATAGTTTTGGCAAGGAGCTGGTCCTGAAAGATTTTTCAAAGATTATGCTTAGAGGTTCAGCTATGGCAGTGGATAGCTTTTTTAAGAAGCAGGCACATAGTCTGTCCGGTCCAATAGATAGAGATGGTTTTAGATTGTGTAGTGCTTTTTCAACATTGTCTTCTGTAGAATCAATATGTATTAGATCATTGTAGTTGTCTATGGTTCGACTAGGAAATACTGGGCATGATCCATTGCTGTTTACAAATACTGAGCCAAAGAATGTGTTAAAGAGGTTGGCTTTAACAGTGTCATCGTTGCAGTCTTTACCTTAGGTCCTTTCAGGGGTCAGATGGACCTTGAGTCTTTCAGTTTGTTGTTTACAAAATTGTAGAAAGCGCGAGTGGAATTGGTGCATAGAAGGTTTTCCTCTTGCTTAATGTGATAATTGGTGCATTCAGTTTTTATCTGGTGGCATAAATTTTTGTATCGGCTTTTGAAGTTAGCAACGTGACCAGATTTGTTTTTCCGCCAAAGTGATTTCTTTTTGGATTGAAGCTTCCTTATTGTTATGGGTAATTTGTTTTTCTGGTTTTGGGAGTTGTTGATGGTACATATAGTTTGATGACTCTTTTGACTTCAAGTAAAAATATGTTGTAATGGTCTTCTACAGTATGGCATCCAGTGAATAGAAATTGCCAATCAAGGGATGAGAGATCATTGTTTATAAGATCATAGTTGCCTTTTTTGACGTTATAATTGGGGAATCTGTCATTGTGATGATTTTTCTGTGGACGTATGTTGAGGCAAAAGTCAATCATGTTGTGATCACTGCTGGAAAAGGTTTCTTTAATTAGTATTCTGTAAATTGAATTCAAACTATTGCAGAAGATGAGATCAAGGCAGTTGTTAAGTCTAGTGTTGTTGGTTACTAGTTGTTCTAGTTCCAGATTTGTTACTGCATTGTAGAAGATTGCATGTGTGGGTTCAGTTGTACATTCGTTAAGCGTCCAGTTAATATGAGGTAGATTGAAGTCACCAAGAAAGATAAAAGCGTGTGGGCAAGATGCTGCCCATGTTAGTAAGTGTATTTAGCTTGTTTGCATGTTCGATGTCATAATCAGGGGCTCTGTAACATAGTAAGAACCGAAATGTGATATTTAAGGACAGTTCACAGATGATGGTCTCAGGAATAGCAAGCTCCTGGGTAACTTGGATGTTTTTTAGATGTAGGGACTTTTTATAGAAGATAGCAATACCACCTCTTCTATGGATTTCATGATCTGATCGGTAAACATGATAGTCTATTATTGTGGTAATGGAATCAGGGAGAGATGCGTTGAGCCATGTTTCACAGACAAATATAATGTTGAATTTAGCCATATTTAGGAAGAGGAGAAATTCAGGTATTTTATTTACAAGGCTTCTTGCACTGAAAAGCTTGCATTTAAGGCCAGTTGTGGTTGGAATAGAGGTAGTTAAGGGCGTGCATGCCTAGTTTTGAGTGGTGTTTAGCAATACTGCTAAAGTTTTCTTTTCAATTTCAGATTAGAACTGAAAAATAATTGACCCAGAAGGCAGAGAAAGATGCCTGATCCCTTATTTTTTATGAGTTTGTAAGGGAAGGGAAGGTAAAATAAAATCAATGCACTAGTTCATCAAAGGTTTAATACAATCATTTATCTGAAATGGTTGTATTAAACTTCCTGCCTGAGCAGGGGGTTGGCTAGAAGACCTCAAAGGACCCTTCCAACTATTCTAATTCTATGCCAAAAGCCATTCAGCAACAACACGGGGGCTGCTTCAGAAAGAGACGTAGACTATTGTCCCATTCAGAAACCAATTACCAGACAAATCATTCATCTTGTAATTAAGATTTAACAATATAAATTGTCCTGTTGCAATGTCCTAGATGGTTTGGCCAAATCATAATAGTTGTTCCCATGTTTCTCTGATCCAGTGGAATGCAGAAAAGGAAAACGGCCTCCATCACTTTCAATTCCAAAACACTCAACCACCCAGGGCCATTCATAAATATTCACAAAAACTGATGCAAACATGTTAAAACAGTAAAATAAAACAAATTTAACAAAATAAAATTGTCAAGTCCTTTTCCTTCCTTTCCTTCAATTGTCTGAAAATTGCCTGGCATAAAATTAAAACTATAGAGCATTTTCTTTCCACTCTATTTTTTAATTGTTTCCTCTGATTCATTTCAGTTTGATGTACGTTTATGATGACATCCTCAAAGCTCAGGGGAGGGTTTACTCAGAAATCTAAGTCTCTATCATAGGGCAGGATTGCTCAACTTCCAGGAATTCTAAGGGAAAAATCACACAAAAAATATCCATATTTGTGCAGAATTGCCACCCTGGACTATTAGCTTCACTTCCCCTCCCCAAAAACACAGATACCAGAGTTTAAACTTTTTGTCAGAAACCTTTGGTTCTGTGTGAGTAGGGGATCTTTTTTAAAAAAAAAAAAAGTCACAGAGCTCCAAAACATGTATTTCTGGAGCCCAAATTCAGTGTAGAATGTTGTCTTATTCCTATGAAGTATTTCATGATTGACATAAAGTAAGAGCAGCTCTCCAATTGTCAGCCAGGAATCCTTTTTGTCTTCTCCTTACTTACACTGAAAGCTGAAGCCAGAACCTTTTGCAAAGGAGAACAGAACAGAATAATAATGGAATGGAATGGAATGGAATGGAATGGAATGGAATGGAATGGAATGGAATGGAATGCAGAATAGAGTAGAGTAGAGTAGAGTAGAGTAGAGTAGAGTAGAGTAGAATAGAATAGAATAGAATAGAATAGAATAGAATAGAATAGAATAGAATAGAATAATAAGGGAATGAAATGGAATGAAATGGAATGAAATGGAATGGAGAGTAAAGTAGAGTAGAGTAGAGTAGAGTAGAGTAGAGTAGAATAGAGTAGAGTAGAATAGAACAGAACAGAACAGAATAGAATAGAATAGAATAGAATAGAATAGAATAGAATAGAATAGAATAGAATAGAATAGAATAGAATTGAATTGAATTGAATTGAATTGAATTGAATAATAAGGGAATGAAATGGAATGGAGAGTAGAGTAGAGTAGAGTAGAGTAGGGTAGAGTAGAGTAGAGTAGAGTAGAATAGAATAGAGTAGAAGAGCAGAGGAGAGGAGAGGAGAGGAGAAGAGAGAAGAGAAGAGAAGAGAAGAGAAGAGAAGAGAAGAGAAGAGAAGAGAAGAGAAGAGAAGAGAAGAGAAGAGAAGAGAAGAGAAGAGAAGAGAAGAGAAGAGAATAATAATGGAATGGAATGGAATGGAATGCAGAGTAGAATAGAATGGAATAGAATAGAATAGAATGGAATGGAATAGAATAGAATAGAATAGAATAGAATAGAATAGAATAGAATAGAATAGAATAGAATAGAATAGAATAGAATAGAATTCTTTATTGGCCAAGTGTGATTGGACACAGAAGGAATTTGTCTTGGTGCAAATGCTTTCAGTGTACATAAAAGAAAAGATACATTCATCAAGAGTCAAGAATCATCAGGTACAACACTTAATGATAGTCATAGGGTACAATAAGCAATCAAATCATACTAGGAAACAGTCAATATAAATCGTTAGGATACAAGCAACAAAGTCACAGTCAATATAGTCATAAATGGGAGAAGGGTTAGGGTTACGGTTCTCCTCTTTTCTAGATGCAATACTGCACTTGACTTGAATTGGTGGATGTTATCACTCTGATAACAACATACATGAGTAGCCCAATGCTATCCAGAGTCTTGGCCAGAACAAAGGCAACAAGAGATGGGCCACAACCAGAAGAAGCTAGAACTCTGTCATGCATGCAGATGAAAGCTTTTTTCTGATGTTCAGGAAGGATGGATTTTAAGCTGCTTTAGGTTTATATTACAGCTTTCATGTGTTTTCCATTGCAACACAATAAGAAACAAATTTGGCAGTACAGTCAATGGGCAATACATGTGGCCCCGAGGCAGTAAGATGCACATCTTTTCCCAAGAGTATGGTGTCATAGGGTTATTGTTGTTTTTTTCCTGGAATGAGTTTCAATACAATTTACTCTCTCAAAGCTATACAATCTGAAAGCGATTCCTACCACAGTCAAAACAGGATGGCAGTTCATATAATCTCGGAGTACGATTAGGCCATTGCCAACTCAGTTTCATTGGGGGGGGGGGTTTGCTCCTGGTGCCCCATATAAAAATATTTTGATTTTACACTGCCCAACTTGCTTGGTACAGGGAGCAGATTTCCTGGCACACCAAGTGCAGGAACATGCTGAAGGAATAAAAAGAATCATCCTGGCATGATCTACCCGATCCAAGAATCTTGGACAGTGAGACAACGTTTGTGTTCTGCATTAGATCACTTCCCCCCTTCAGCATTGATGTAGAAAGCTTGTATATCCATGGAGATTGTTTTCAATATACGGCATAAAATTGGCACTGAAAAGTTCACTGCAAATACACTGTTGCTGTCAGTGGGAGGCAGCCAATGGGAGGTTTTTACTTTTATTTGGTTTGTCAATTGCTTAAAAGATAATAGGTATAGTAAAAACATAGTTATGAATACATGTATACATATAAGAAAAATAAAGAATAGGACAGGGATGGTAGGCATGTTGGTGCGCTTATACACGCCCCTACAGACCTCTTAGGAAAGGGGTGAGGTCAATAGTAGACAGTCTAAGGTTAAAGTTTTTGAGAGTCAGATAGAGTATTCCAAACATTGACCACTCTATTGCTGAAGTTGTATTTCCTGCAATCAAGTTTGGTGCGATTAACCTTGAGTTTATATCTATTGTTTGCTCTTGTATTGTTATGATTGAAGCTGAAGTATTCATTGACAAGTAGGACATTGCAATGTATGATTTTATATTCTATACTTAGATCGGACCAGAGGCGGCGTAGTTATAGGTTTTCTAGGTTGAGAATTTCGAGTCTGGTGGCATAAGGTATTCTGCAACGAGTAGAGGAGTGGAGAACTCTTCTTGTGAAATATTTCTGGACTTTCTCAACTGTGTTAATAACAGATACGTAATGTGGGTTCCAGACTGATGAGTTGTATTCGAGTATTGGTCAACCATAGTTTTGGCAAGGAGCTGGTCCTGAAAGATTTTTCAAAGTTTATGCTTAGAAGTTCAGCTATGGCAGTGGATAGCTTTTTTAAGAAGCAGGCACATAGTCTGTCCGGTCCAATAGATAGAGATGGTTTTAGATTGCGTAGTGCTTTTTCAACATTGTCTACTGTAAAATTGATATGTATTAGATCATTGTAGTTGTCTGTGGTTTGACTAGGAAATACTGGGCATGATCCATTGTTGTTTATAAATACTGAGCCAAAGAATGTGTTAAAGAGGTTGGCTTTAACAGTGTCGTTGTTGCAGTCTTTACCATTAGGTCCTTTCAGGGGTGGGATGGACCTTGAGTCTTTCTGTTTGTTGTTTACAAAATTGTAGAAAGCGTGGGTGGAATTGGTGCATAGAAGGTTTTCCTCTTGCTTAATGTGATAATTGGTGCACTCAGTTTTTATCTGGTGGCATAAATTTTTGTATCGGCTTTTGAAGTTGGCAACTTGACCAGATTTGTTTTTCCGCCAAAATGATCTCTTTTTGGATTGTAGCTTCCTTATTGTTATGGGTAATGTTTTTTTTCCTGGTTTTTGGAGTTGCTATTGGTACATATAGTTTGATGACTCTTTTAACTTCAAGTAAAAATATGTTGTAATGGTCTTCAACAGTATTGCATCCAGGAAATAGAAATTGCCAATCAAAGGATGAGAGATCATTGTTTATAAGATCATAGTTGCCTTTTTTGATGTTATAATTGGGGATCACATCGTTGTGATGATTTTTCTGTGGACGTATGTTGAGACAAAAGTCAATCATGCTGTGGTCACTGTTGGAAAAGCGTTCTTTAATTTGTATTCCATAAATTGAATTCAAACTATTGCAGAAGATGAGATTGAGGCAGTTGTTAAGTCTAGTATTGTTGGTTACTAGTTGTTCCAATCCCAGGTTTGTTACAGCATTGTAGAAGGTTGCATGTATGGGTTCAGTTTTACATTTGTTTAGGGTCCAGTTAATGTGAGGTAGATTGAAGTCATCAAGAAAGATAAAAGTGTGTGGGCAGGATGTTGTCCATGTTAGTTGTGAATTTAGTTTGTTTACATGTTCAATGTCATAATCAGGGGCTCTATAACATAGTAAGAATCGAAATGTGATATTTAAGGACAGTTCACACATGAGAGGTGGTATCAGTAGACCACAGAACAGAGGTGTGCTTCGAGAGAAATTTAAAAAAAGGACAGTTTGGTGTAGTGAATAGTCTCTCCTTAACCATGAAAGCCAGCTGGATGACTTTGGGCCAGTCATTGTTTCTCAAATCAAACCACCTAGCAGAGGAGTTGTTGTTATAAAAATAGGAGGAGGGAGGTGTGAAAAGAAAAAAGAAAAGAAAAGGAGAGGAGAGGGAGGGAGAGAAAGAAAGAAAGAAAGAAAGAAAGAAAGAAAGAAAGAAAGAAAGAAAGAAAGAAAGAAAGAAAGAAAGAAAGAAAGAAAGAAAGAAAGAAAGAAAGAGAGATTGATTCAGAATCTGTAATTTTTGGAGCCAGCTAATATAGCCAGCACATTTCTAAGCCACATCAGCATGCAAACAAGTTCTAAAAAAGATGCAAAAGAATTGGGATGTCTCCTTACAATGACCATCAGATTATTATGTATGATACACTTCTTAGTCACCACTATGGGGCAGAAAAGCAATCTAGACAAGATGCTTATTATAGTCCTATGGCTCTTCTTCTAGCTGCTGGCACGGTTTCAGAAAGACAGTAACCCAGACACGTTTTCCTAAATTCCATCTCCTTCAATGGAGGTTGGAGTGGGAACAGGAAAATCAACTTTGGATCAAGCGCTCAAAGGTTTAATAGCTGTTATTCAAAGGCGAATGTCCTTCTGTACTCAGAATCTCAGATTTCCTGGTACAAACTGTAATTCGTTAATGATTTCTCTGGATGAAAATAGAACTAGCACACGTCTTCCTTATCATTTGTTACAAAACTGGGGTTAGGGACATGACCAAATTATACCTACAGAATATCTACTCAGAGAGTTAGCTTCAGTGACTAGAAAACCCATGAAGACCTTATTCATATTTGTCTTGCCAGTTTTCTTTAAAATGCTTCTTTGGCTTTATGTACAGTATGTGTTGGTTTATTGACATAAAATAAATATGAACCTAAGTTGTCCCAGTGTTTTAGCATGCAAAAACCAGATTAAAAAGACTCAAAGATTGCTGATTAAAACCTTCGTTTTGATGCTTTTAGAAAACCATATCTAAATAGACAAATGCACTCCAGGTAAAAGGGTACACGTATTCATTTAGTGACTGCCTCAGATAGTAACAATTCGTAGTTATGTGATGAAACAATAACTTTATGACCAATACTTGCATTTAAGATCTTTGCAGATCTGAAAGCTAAAGTAAAATAAGCACAGTTGTGGTTCCACATAGCAATTGCTTCACTTAACAGTTGCCAGTTCCAATTGTGGTTACTAAATGAGGACTACCTATAATTCATCTTCAACCCAAGATTGTAACCTAAGTCAAAGGAAGTCTACAGGATTTCCTCTTAAGTAGACATTCATAGGAGCAGGGTGTGAGTCAGCACAAGCCAAGAATCTGAAGATTTTTCACAAATACGCATTCTAAAAATGCTCAATTATTAAGATTTAATCATGGCGATATTCTAATGTACATTTTATTGATTGCAGAAGGAATGAAATTTTGTCTGGGCCAATTACATGAGGTAATTATTTGAGTATTTCCATCTGGCCACAATTCTGTGTAGGTCCAAATTTTGTGGAACGAAGGCCAAGCTAAATAACAATGCCACCATACAGACTAGAATTTAATGTAAACCACAAAACGTTTGTTTAGAAAATAAAAAAAATGGAACACAAGAAAGCACAGACTTCTACAATACCCTTCTCAAATTAACACCAAGTTCCTAAGACCATGTTTGTTAAACTATGGCTTTTACCAAATAAATGTAATGCCATAAAAAGCATCAGCCATATTCTATGGCTAAAACCAAACCACTGAACACTCAAAATGGATAAAGTCATACCAAGCCAAAACCAAATGACATTATGCTTAGTACAATGCACAAACTTACACACAAAAGAAAATTAGTTGTATTGCTCTCCTGAACAAGAAATTCCAGGATAATGTTATCCAACTGTCTCCTTCTGAATACTGAAAGTTGGGGTATTTTTGGAATACGGCTTTTGCTTTCAAATATATAAAAGAAAAATCCATCTACATCAGATCCAAAGCCTGTACATCCAGCATATCCCTGCTGGTTTGGCCAAACACATGACCCAGTTGGAGTTCACAAGGAGGCAGAATACATAACAGCAGAGCTGGAAGAGGCCTTCTGTTGTGGTTCACCGGCAGCGGTGCAGACAGCAACGGAATTGGACAGTGGGGAAGAAAGGGGACCAGCTAGGGAATCTGGAGAGGACTTGGATGAGGGTCCTGCATCTGATGCAGAGATGGGGCCAGGATCATTTGGGAATGGGGTGCTGCCTCCGGAGCCTCCAGAGCCTAGCAGCAGCAAGGCAGAGGACCCAGGGGAGCCTGTTCCCAGTGCACATGAGCACAGAGCTGCTAGAAGGCAAGAGCAGCTGAAACAAGAGGGGCGATTCGCGAGTAAGGCTGGGAGGTGATTGCCCCTCCCATAAGGTATAAAGGCCAGGCTAAGATGATGAAACCTTTGCAGGAAGCAAAGTAGTTCGTTTGGTTCAGATTCATTCCTGAAGCTCTTTGTACTTCGGTTAGTTTTTTTTTCTAGTTCATTTGACACTTCTGTTATTGGAAGCACTTCACAGGAAAGAAAGGTGGGTGCTTATCTCGAGGGATTGTTTGAGATTCATTCCAGCTGGGAATGAAAACAATTCCCAGCGTTACAATAAAATAAATCTTGTTTTTAAAATAACCGTGTGCATAATTACGGTCTCGGATGCCTTGGTCAGAACACCTTCGAGGTTTTTTTCAAATTCCTTGCTCAAGCAGGAACAACTATACCATCCTAGAGAAATGACTGTCCAGTCTCTTCTTAAAAACGTCCAGTGATGGAAAACTCACTACTTCCAAAGGAAGCTACTCCATAGGATTGTTCTCACTGTTTGGAAATTTCTCCTTAGTTCTAGGTTGCTTCTCTCCTTGATTAGTTTCCATCCATTGCTTCTTGTTGTTTATTCCCCTCTTCTCTGTAACAGCCCCCAAATATCATATCATGTCTAGTCCTTCTCTTTATTAGGCTACACATATATATCAAACATGAGTAAGAAGAGGTAATTTTGCCTAATATTGGTCACTACAACACATTCTTCTGATACTAGTGCTAGTAACTTAGCCTACACTTCCAACTAATATGTGCTTTAAGTATGTTTATTGACTAATAAGTAATGGATTGAGCATAATTTATCTATCAGTTCTAGTTATTTCAGTGTAGTTCTTCCCTTTACTATGTGAGGGAAATAAAATATCCAGTATCTATTGTCCTTCTGACTATGCTTAACTTAATTTGCAGCTATATAGAAGAAGAGTTTAACCAGATTCAAATCCCTTTCTCATTTTTCCTCACCATTGTCATCTTTCCTTTGAGAAGAATTTGAGTTGTCGTTTGCCAACTCTGCAACCATCTTCAAAGTGAAGTGACCAGAATTTCAAGCGTGATCACTTGATCGTTGTGTAAACACAAACATTACTCTACCAGGCGGCTGCTCTGCTGTCCAATTTCAGATCCTCCAAGGAGCTCAGAAGATCCTGATGTGTCACAGTAATAAGAAACAGAAAAGAAAGAATTAAATGGCTTTTCTAAGAATGAAAGTCAATTTGTTTATAAAATGGCAAATTATCTCATACCTCCTGCCAAACAAACATAATGAGGTTTAGCCAATGTGAAAAAGAAACATATTATTCAACCAATTAATCAATGGAAGGCCTTGATGAGTTGTTCCTAACTGCCAGAGGTTTTAAGGACTGTAGGCCTCACTTGACCCAATGGACAACAGTAGGACAACTCACTCAAGTTATGAATGAATGCGTTATGAGGTGTTTTCTAAACCTCATGTTTCAGATTGTGTGGTCTAGGGCAGAAGAGTTGGGAGAAATTGGCAATGAAATTAAACTAAATTACTCCAAGACAGAAATAACTAGTAACACCAAAATTAATTAAAAGCTTCACTTTACAAATCTATATTAAAATATTGCTCTAATTGTTTATCAAGTATAATTTTAATAAATGTTGCTAACTGGGGTGACAGACTTTCCCAATACAGTATCTTGCAAATGTGTTGGATCTTAATTTTAAGAATCTCCCATTGGCTGAAATATTACCAGAGTTGACGTCCAACACATTTGGAGGGTAGCAGAATTGAAAAAGGTGGATAGATTACAGGAAGATCATAGATACTACAGAACAGGATACAATAAAACTTGTCCCTTTCATTCTGGTAGAAAAAATGCTGCTAAAATAAATATTATTGATGTCATGAGTGGAAAGAAATAAATTATCTTAAGCTTATTAAAATTAAGTGTGCCTGATGATGTACCTAGCTGGACAATGAAAAATCTTCAAATAACTAAGCTCAGGCAGTCCCAAGCACTATACAGTTCAACTCTGAGTTGCTGATATTCTCTATTTTATATAGGATATCTAAAACTTCTTTTCTGTAAATCATCGCATATCTTTATGTTGCTATGAGAGAGTCATGCCTTATAGATATAAAACAGACCTTTTGCAATTACTGAAAGGAAGACATCACAGCTCAGTGGAAGCATATCTTCTTTTCAAGATTTCAGGTTCAGACCATGTCATCTGCAACCAGAATGACCAAGATTGGCTTTGGTTTGGCTTGCAAAACCTGAGTTCATGCCAAAAACTTGGTTTGTTCAGCAATTAAAACTCAGCTTTAGCACAAGAGCCAGGAGTTTCCTTTGTCTTTTCTTTCCGTTCTTTGAAAAAAACATCTTTCATTCTCCACTAGTAAGAGCCAATTTCCTATTGCTTTCATTTTACAGGCTTTAAGTCACATGCCCATAACAGAGAAAAAGAAAAACTCCATCAATGCTGTAAGAAAAACTGAGGAAATGATGAAAAGCAGACACATAAAGAGAGGAAAAGGCAAAAGTGGCAGTGCCAAAACATTTTCAAGTCTAACGGTGGATGTTTGGCTTCAGATTTTGAAGCAACGTTTTTTAAATTTGCAAATCTGAAAAGTAGCCAATGTTTACTGGGAATTTTGGTGAGGTTAGAATATTATTAAAAATGAAGAAAACTGTCAGTTTAGAAAAGAGCAATGGTTTGGTAAAATTAAATGAGTTATTAGCCTGAGGAATTCAAGTCTGCTAAAATGCATTTGTATATGTTCACTAATAATTCATCAGGGAAGAATAATAAAAATATTGATGAGGATATAGGATATGAAATGCAGAATAACAGAATTGGAAGGGACCTTGGGGGGTCTTCTAGTCCAACCCCCTGCCCAAGCATTCTGGACAAATGGCTGTCCAATCTCTTCTTTAAAATCTCCAGCGATGGGGCACTCACAACTTCGGGTGGCAAGCCATTCCACTGATTAATTATTCTCACTCTCAGGAAATTTCTACTGAATTGGTGATTGAATTGATGTTTGCTATTGTCATTTCTTGATTCGTTGATGGAGTTGATGTTTTCATCAACTAATCAAGAAATGACAACACAGCCAACCTCCCCACCAGTATTGATAGAGAGACGGCAGCTTAGATCACGCTTTGCTTGCACAAGCACGAAGCTGAAAGCACCAGCCTGAAGATGGCGAGTGGGATCTCGTCAAAACATCGCCAAGATACTCTTACATGGGAAAAGACCCAAACACGCCAAGACCTGCATGCCTGTACCCGTGAAAATCCACGAAAACAAATATAAAGAATAAATATAGAATAAATTGGAACAACTGTTTCTTGGATGTCTAGAAAGAGGCTGAGTTGCACAGATTAATAAATCCTACCTTGTCTCATCTCTGCATCCTAAACATATATATTGTGAAGCAGGAGGATATAAGGAAGACAGAAATGTTTGCCAAAAGGATCACTTGAGCAGATGTTATCTTCATGTCAGCTTTCCCCAGCAGTCTGAGAGCACACGTTAACCAGTGTCATGTCCCACACATGGCCAAATCCTCATGAAATGCTACTGATCTCCTAGGAGAAATTTGCAAAATGTTGAGCAGGTTACAAGTATACCTAAAATTGCATGAGGTCTGGGAAATGAGACTGCACAACTGTAACCTTGAAAAGATCAGTAATGCTTCCAATAGTTTAGATAAAAAAGGCTAAAGTTTATAGCAAGAATAAGACCACTGAAAGTGAAACTAACCATCCAGGGAACTGCACAAGTCCAAGGAAAATCATCATCTATTTGATCCTTCCCACCATACTTCTTTTTTGTTTCAGTTCTAAAAGTAAACTCCCTAAGAAGAGAAAAATAAAATTATTTAAGATCAATAATAGGAGTTCACAGTAGCATCTAACATGGCCTTATTTATACTTTCTCCACCCCAAAAATTAATGGTACTCCTTTATCTATTTTCAATGAAGAAGAAGTAAAAGATGACTTGATGGGGATGCTTAGTTATTGAGTTTATTCTCCCTTTTAAAAAAACCCTGCTGGTCAAATATAAGAATTTATTTGTTTGCTTGTTTGGCCAAGGGTGGTTAGATAGACAAGGATTTTGTCTTGTGTGGTTAGACAAGTATGGAGGGGAAATATTATTTTAAAAAGAGTGAGAGAGACAGAGACAGAGACAGAGACAGAGACAGAGACAGAGACAGAGACAGAGACAGACAGACAGACAGAGACACAAAGACAGTATACAGTGTTGTAAGAGTTGAAGCCCACCATCTCCAATAGCAAGATGACTCAAGAAGCATTCTATTAAAGGAATATGCCAAATGGATGATTGCACAGCATTCCAAAAACAGGGTTGGGCAACCTGCATGCCACATCAGCTATAAGTCCATCTAACTTAAAGTTGAGTAACACAACTTTTCAAGAATTTCTGGCAGAAATTTTGCCCATCCACCTCCAACGTCAGAGGCTGAATCTGGGACTTTCTGCATGCAAAACTGGTCATCTTCCAGTAATTCATACTCATTACCACAATAGCCAAAGGTTATGAACCACCATTCATTCAATGGTTAAGGCTAGAAATTGGGAAACTGAAAGTTCTAGTACCACCTAAGGCACCAAGCCAACTGGGGGACCTGGGCCAGTCACTTTCTCTCCACCCAAGGAAGGAGGCAATGGCCAACTACTTCTGAAAAACCCTGCCAACAAAACTGCAAGGACTGTCCAGACAGTCTTTGAGAATTGGACATGACTGAACAGAATGAAAAAAAAAAAAAAAGATCCACCATAGAAATGTGGAACTATGCAACTGATTTCCAAGGACTGTGGGGGAAATATAATGATTGTCCACAATGCATACTTTCAACTCACACTTTGTAAAATGGGCTTTTGTTCGAATTGCAAGTTAATTGAGAAAAACGAACAGCCTCTTTTCCAGACTTTCAGAGTCTTGTTTCCTTCACCCTGTTTTGCAGAATTGGATAATTTTACCCACAGAATTAATCGCTCCAAATCAAAGTATTTATTTCTGTTTGTACATTTACAAAGCTAGAATGGCACATGTTTTTCCCACACTCTCTTGAACCCAAGCATAACACCTACACGAATAGTAAACATAATCCAGTCTGGATATATATAGATAGCTATTTTCCACATTGTCCTGATTATTATGATGCTAACCATGCATGCTCAATCTTCTTGTTTAAGTAAATAGGACCACCCCCTCTGTTTTTACAGTAATGCTTCATGGAAACCATATGTCTCTCTCTGTGTATAAAAAACTACAAAAATGAAACCCCTAAACAAAACAAGAACAGCAATTGTTAAGGCTGTCACCTTTTTTCTGGCAGGGCTGCTGTACCTTTCCCAGCTATGAAAGATTTGACTAAGCTAGTAAAGATGTGTTCAACAGCTTGTGGGAAGAAGTCACTCAGGTAAAATCTGGAGAAACTTAATGCTCAGGATTCAGAAGCCCACCTACATTCATTCCTTTGATATCCTTTCCTTCTGAAAATCATTTTAGACCACTCCTAAAGCAGAGTTTTCTGATACACATCATGTGCATTCAGGGTATGGCAAATGTTTCTCAGGCTAAAGCCCACATTTGGCCTTTGGAATATTCCATACACATACACATACCTAAAAAAAATAACTATATGTTAGAAGAAAGAAAAGGAGAGAGGGAAGAAGAGGAAAAAAAGGAAATGCAATTCTATTTCACTGAGCTTAATACATCAAATTAATTGCATGCCATTACAAGCATGGTAATGTCATTAGGAATATTTGTATTTACAAAAGCATTCCTTTTGTGTCATCTTAGAATTTACAACTGGGCAACAATGTCTTTTGGATAGATTTTCAGGCTTTGTGTGGCCATGGGGTTTCAGACTATCCACTTCTGGAGTAAAATAAAAGCTGAAGCCATCTTTAGAGAATTGTGCAAGAATTGCATAAAGTTATTGCCTTCTCTGTCTGTATTCTTTCTCTGTAGAGTCTGTAGCAATGTTGGATGTAAACCTGCTTCTCCAATTAATTTCTTAAACCCTTACTAACTCTGAAAATAAATAATCATTACTGGTACTCAGCTGCCATCTAGTGGGTATGAAGAAAAATCTCAGTCCCTCTTGGATGGATGGATGGATGGATGGACAGAGATAATTTAATAAATAAATAGATAGATGATAGAGAATGTGTGTGTGTGTGTATGTATATATGTATGTATGTATGTATGTATGTGTATATATATATACACATACATATATATACAGAAGCCTGATGATGGCAGATGAGATTCTGCTGAAACGTTGCTACAACTTTAAAAGCACAACTATTATGACATGGGGAAAATACCCGAACTAAGCTGAATGCCATACATGTAAGTACCCGCGAAAACAAATATATGTGTGTGTGTGTGTATGTGTGTGTGTGTTTTCTTAAGTTTTTGTGGGTACTTACATGTATGGCATTCAGCTTAGTTCGGGTATTTTCCCCACGTCATTTCCCACTTTAAAAGAACAACTCAAATGACGTGGGAAAATACCCGAATAAAGCTGAATGCCATATATATATAAAATAAGGCAAACAGCAGAAGGCAAGAAATTTAACTTTATGCAAAGTGGCTTGAAACTTTACAGGAACAGAGTGCTATTTATGAGGAAAAAATGTACTTAATAAACTTAATAAATGTGCTTAATAAATATTTAAACCTAACTGTTCAGTATTTAGTCTTACTGAGCTCTGTAACAAGATATGATCAGGGATCTTGTGGACCATATGTTAAAATGCCTTGTTAATAAAAGTAATAGAATTGTCATGCAAATCATTTTTTTTTATTAGGCACCTTTCCTGCAAAAATCTCATATAGCTCAAGACATCAAGAATTTCTTAATTTCTATATAAAGATATATTCATCCCAGAGACTAATTTGGATGAGATTTCTTTTTTCCTTGCACATGTAAAAATATCAAATCCTCTTGCACAAAAAGAAGCACATTTTAAACATTTTTTAACATTCAATTAGCATTTTAAAATCATCTCTTTATGGCAGCAGTTATAAAAACATGAAACTTTCTAGTTGGAAAGTTGTTTGATTATATGCCACAATTTCTAACACTCTACTTTGCTGGCACCCAGCCACAGGAAATCTTATTTACTTGTTTTCATACTGGGGAGATTTTAGGGGTCCTAAATAAAGATTTTTCCCCCCTCCACGTGAATTCATGGAGCTAACCTATTACTGGGAGAACAGATATGCCTTTTTTGGATAGGAACAAAAAGGCACCATCTTACTCTATTTTTCTAAAAGTCATTAAAATAATACATACATACATACATACATACTTAAAAATAAATTAAAAACAAAACAAAAAACAAATAAACTGAAGGGGCAAATTTCACAGACTACTAGGAGTTTTTTCTGCCGTTAGTTTTCCATGTTTCTGTTATTTGCAATTCATTTTATTCATGTTGCATTGTTGTTTTTTTTCCCTCACAAGCACGTCTTTTAAGCAAAAATAATAAAACACCCTGAATTATGAGCCCAATCCCAGCCTCTGGCCAAATTGACAATTTTTCCAAAGTCAAGGTAAAGTTTCCGTTTTCATTCATACTCTGCCCAGACAGTAAATATGTAGCTTTTTTTCCTCAAAAACAAAGAAACAATAAAACTCGGAAATCCTTTTAACGTTTAGCATCAACAAAAACAAACAAATGCCGCCAACTCCTCCTCCTCGATGACGTCATTCAGAGGCCCCCACCTGCATTCAATTATTAAAGCGCACCCGCCCCGCCCCCCTTTTTTTTTTCCAATTCTGTACCGCCCATTCGAGGACGTTAGCCAATCCCCAGCCTGATTCTGCTGCCCGCCTCGACCACTCCCTTTTTGGGAAAGAGTGTTCAGACCCTATTCCTATTGGACCAAGCGAAAGCCACTCGACGGGTCCAAGCATTGCGTTTGCAATGATGGGCAGGGCGACTAGCCAATTACATAACTTCCTTAACTCCAGCAGTCCTTTTGCTGCAACACGTTTTGTCTTTTATCTTTCCTTCCTTCCTTCCTTCCATCCTGTCTGCAAAGACGGAAGGAGGTTCCTCGCCCCCTTCCCCACCCTTCGCCTACTACAGCGTTGAGGAGGTCAGTATTTAGATTGCTTCTTTGCACCCGTTCATCTGAATTCCTTAAGCTTAGCTTTCCGTCGGATGTGAGCTGGGAACTCTGGGAATTGTAGTTCCAGTGCATCAGAAGGGTCATCTGATTGAGAGAGAACCATGTGCGTTTGTATGTGTTGCATGCAGTTTATTTACGTCTGTGTCCTTGTTGGAAGGTTTTGTGATGGACTACACGGTTGGCGGTGGAGGCTTTGCAGAACAGCACTTCCTTGATATCTGAGCCAGGATAGTTAACTCCCTTCAGATAGTTTTCTGCATTCACACATTCCAGTTTATGATTTTATTTATTTATTTATTTTGTCAAGAGATTATAAGGTAACAGGTATAAGTATAAACATAGTTATGAATACATGAAATGGATACATATAAGAAAAATAAAAAGAAACAATAGGACAGGGACGGTAGGCACATTCGTTTTGTTGTGGGAATGCAATTTTTGCAGCTGAAGTGCCCAAAGCTGCTCTATCCTGGCTTATATTCTTCTTTTTCTTTTTTTTATTTAAATTTTTTTATTGAACATAAACATTAAGAATATTGAACGTGGTGGTCTTCTTTGATGTACATTTCAGTCAGTACATTTTACATTGGAAAAGATCAAAAGATATAAACATTTATATACATACATACAGACATACACATATACATATGTTTAAGCTTTGTACCGTTTTAGTTCTTATTCTTATCTCAGATATAAGTTATCTCACCTCATTTCTATTTCATCTTGAATTCTTATTTCAGTTTTGTGAACTCCCTGTCCCTTCAATAATAAAATTTGTTCCATATTTTATAATATTCTGATTTATCTTGTTCTTTCAATTCTAGTGTCAACCTATCCATTTCAGCACATTGAAAAATCATATTAATCATGAGCCTCTGTGGCGCAGTGGTTAGACAGCAGTACTGCAAGCTACTTTTGCAGCCAGTTTCCTACAATTTGGCAGTTCAAATCCCACCAGGCTCAAGGTTGACTCATCTTTCCAAGGTGGATAAAATGAGGACCCAGATTGTTGGGGACAATAAGCTGACTCTAAACTGCTTAGAGGGGGCTGTAAAGCACTATAAAGTGGTATATAAGAGTAAGTGCTATTGCTATCTGTATTCTTGATCCTTCTAACCAAGCCTTATTTCTGGGGCAATACCTGGAACATACTTTCTTGCCAACCATACATACATACATACATAATTAACATGAATGTGGTTGCCCTCTGCTTTCCTCAAAATATGCTTTCATCTTTCCAATCTAGACTATGCAGCCCTAAGATAAAGTCACTGGGAGTCAGCAACATATCAATGTAATACATAATAGCAATAGCACTTAGACTTATATATTGCTTCACAATGTTTTTACAGCCCTCTCTAAGCAGGTTTACAGAGTCAGCCTCTTGTCCCCCAACAATCTGGGTCCTCATTTTACCCACCCAGGAAGGATGGAAGGCTGAGCCAACCTTGAGCCTGGTGAGATTTGAACTGCCAAATTGCAGGCAGCTGGCTGCAGAAGTAGCTTGCAGTATTACACTCTAACCACCACCGTGGCTCATAATCACAATTTCTTGCAGACGTTTCATGGCCCAACTAGGTAACATCATCAGTGTTAGAAGGAAGTCCGGTTTCCTTTATTTTTATATGTGTATTATTTATAATAATATTTATTTATATACATCATTATTTTTAGATATGGTTTGCCTGTTGGTGTTGCTGGCTGGGTTCTTGCTGGTTCCTTCTTTCGGCTGTTTGCTGTTGGATTGTTTGTCTGAGTTGGTAGTTTGTCTGAGCGGAGTATTGTTTTACTTCCAAACACAGTTTTGTTTTATATTACCCAGGAACCTGCCCTCCGGCCTGCTCCATGCCTGTCTCGGAAGATGGCTTTATTAAAGCTGCTTCCACCAGATCCAGAAGATGAGGGAACTCAACGGTGCAGGCTTGGTCCTGCTGCATTCGCCTTGCTAGATGCTGAGCTGGGCTCTCTGATTAAAATCACCTTGCCCGGGGGTTCTTGCCTATGCACAGCCTGGCCAAGGCACGATTCAGCTGATGGCTACCTGCAGTTCGACCTCAAATGCAGGACTTGGGGATTAAGAGAAAGCCAGCTACGGAGGCAGACCGTGAGCACGGACCAGCTGAGTGTGGTGGCCTGCCCCAAGCTGAGACGTGTGACGGTCCGAGTTGTCTTTAAAAACCAGGCCTCAAAACATGTTCTTCCCCAAACGGCACTTCTGGAAGTAGTGCGAGAGCTTTTGAGGAAGGCCTGCGTGGCACGCCAACACGTCGTGACTTTCCCTCCAATTCTCGGCAACCCCGTCAAGTGCATCGAAATATTGTCCACGGGGCCATCCAACCTGGAGGAAGCTGGCTTGATCACCCCGCAAACTGACATCCACATTAAAGAGACGATGACATTGGAGAGATACAGCCGCTTGATGGGGGACGGCTCGAAAATCCAGGTGGCCGGCTTGGATGAAGTCAGCCAGGCTTTAAAAGAAACCATCGAACTACCCCTGCGTTTCCCGAACAGCTTCAAAACATTAGGCCTCTCGGTCCCAAAGGGGGTTCTTTTGGTGGGGCCGCCAGGAGTTGGCAAGACGCTACTGGTCAAGGCAGTGACTGGAGAAGTCGGGGCCTGTCTAGTGGCCCTGAGTGGCCCTGTGGTCTGTGGTTCGCGGCCTGGCGAAAGTGAGGAGAACTTGCGACGCGTCTTCGAGCAAGCAAGAGAGCTCTCCAGCGAAGGGCCCACTGTCCTCTTCATTGACGAGATCGATTCGTTGTGTCCCAAGCGGGGAGCTTCCGGTCATCTCCCTGAGCATCGCCTGGTGGCTCAGTTGCTAACTCTGATGGATGGATTTAGCCAAGGACATGGGCTGGTCATTGTAGGGGCCACCAACAGGCCAGATTCCCTGGACCCTGCCTTGAGGAGGCCAGGCAGATTTGATCAGGAGGTACCTCACAGTTGTGCTTTCCGAGTCTTTCCGCCAACTGGTTGGTGCTTCCTGGAGATGGTTAGAAAAAGCCATAGGCTATGGATGTGGTGGCTCAGTGGCTAAGACGCTGAGCTTGTCAATCAGAAAGGTCGGCAGTTCAGCAGTTCGAATCCCTAGCACTGCGTAACAGAGGGAGCTCCCTTTACTTGTCCCAGCTTCTGCCAACCTAGCAGTTCGAAAGCATGTAAAAAAAGTGCAAGTAGAAAAATAGGGACCATTTTGGTGGGAAGGTAACAGCGTTCCGTGCACCTTCGGCGTTTAGTCCTGCCGGCAACCTGACTACGGAGATGTCTTTGGACAATGCTGGCTCTTCCACTTTGTAACGGAGATGAGCACCGTCCCCTAGAGCCAGAAACGACTGGCACGTATGTGCAAGGGGAACCTTTACCTTATGTGCAGCTAGTCCTCAACTTACAATTCGCTTAGCGACCATTCAAAGTTACAAAGACACTGAATAAAATGACTTATGACTGTTTTTCATACTTATAGCTGTTGCAGCATCTCCATGGTCACCTGATGAAAATTCAGATACTTGGCAACAGACTCATGTTTATGAAAGTTGCATTGCGACCCTGTGATACTGCAACCGTGTTACTAACTTAACGATTGCAGTGATTCACTTAACAACGGTGGCAAGGTTGTAAAATGGAGCAAAGTTCACTTCACTGTCTCGCTTAGCAACAGAAATTTTGGGCTCAATTATGGTCGTAAGTTGAGGACTGCCTGTACTTAAAAGCATCAAAGGCATTAAAGCACTGCTGCCAATTGTCCCAAAGGTGATTATCCTTTCTTGTTTTTTTTTTTTCCCTTGAAAACATTTCACTTCTCATCCAAGAACCGAAGAAGCTTCTTGGCTGAGAAGCGAAATGTTTTCAAGGACAAAGACCCAAAATTTCCAGTTGCCTTTGAGACAATCATGGCTTGGATGATGGAGAATCCCCAAAGATGTGCTGCCAATTGTGTGAGTTGGAGAACATAACTCTGAAGGAAAGTAATAATAATAGTTTATTGTCATTGTATGTATCTACACAGTATACACATACAACAAAATTCACATAATACCCAGAGACTAGACCCAACACATGCACACACATGACAATCCCCAAACACACCCCCATCTGCCAAAATTCCCCGTCCCCTAAAACACACAAGCAGCCACACAACAGACCAAGTAATATTGTCCAACAGCTCACTGATTGTTGGGGTTTGCCAGCATCAGGTGCGGATGGCTGAGGTCTCGGAAAGCAAGGACTCGGATGAGGGGCCTGCGTGTGATGCAGGGATGGAGCCAGGACTATCAGGCAGTGGAGTGCTGCCTTCGGAGCTTGTGGAGGCTAGCAGCAGTGATGAAGAGGACTCCGAGGAGCCTGTGCCCAGTGCGTGTGCGTGCAGGGCTGCTCAAAGGAAAGAGCAGCTGCAGCAGCACAGGCAACTCGGGAGTAAAGCTGGAAGGTGATGGCCCCTCCCTTAAGGGATAAAAGCCAGCCTTCAAGGGTTGGGTTCTTTGCAGGAAGCAAAGAAGTCCTTTCAATTCCAAGTTCTTGTGGAAGCCCTGTCTGTTCTGGTTTGTGTTTGGAGATTTTTGGTTTGGAATATTTTTCTGCAATTAATCTTGTGTTCTTGGCAGCCTTTCACAACCTTGAAAGGGCTTACTTTTATCTGAGACAATTAGTTTTAATGACGCTTTGCTGTGAATGAACAGAATTCACAGAGATATATCTTCTTTGTGTTTATTTGATTTGAGCAATGCTTGGGTCAGAACACTGATGGTGGCCCTTAAGTCAGTGGTGGGTCTTCAGCAGGTTCTGACCAATTCTGGAGAACCGGTAGCAGAAATTTTGAGTAGTTTGAAGAACCAGCAAATACCACCTCTGATTGGAAATTTTACAGTATCCTTCCCCTGCCATGCCCACCAATCCAGGCCCACAGAACCGGTAGTAAAAAAAATTGGAATCCCACCATTGCCTTAATTTCATTGTTAAGTGCAATGATAGTTCTGGGATAAAAACTGTTCAGAAAACATGTGGTCCGAGTATTAATTGTTCTGTATCTTCTGCCAGAAGGCAACAGTTCACAAAGATTGTGAGCAGGATGGGAAGAGTCTCTGAGAAAATACTGCCATACGAAAGGAAGCGGAGTGATTCGATTCTATAATGTTTTGATATTGCCTTTGTCCTCGTGGTCTTTTTGAGATCTGACTCAGAATTTCCTCTACTTGCCCTGGGTTCAGCGAGCCTTTGTGAGTGTTAACAGTTAACAAAATGCCCGTGTTTTCCATCCTTGCTTTAGATCGTCATTGGGAGCCCGACCCTGAAGCAAAGGAAGTCTATTCTTCAGCTGATTACTGCTGGCATGCCTGTGTCAGGCGACATTAATTTGCTAGAACTGGCAGAAATAACACCGGGTTTTGTTGGGGCCGACCTCACCTCGCTCTGCAGAGAGGCTGCCATGCACGCCCTGTTTCGTAATTGCACGGTAAGAAGCTTTTTCGCCTTTCTCCGTGTGGTCTATTTTCTTTTATACCAGGGTGGTTCTGCTGTGAGTTAGCATGGCCCTTGCAGCTGGTGATCTCCAGATGTGTTGGATTTCAGTCTCTCTGTCTCGACTCTGGCACACAGCTGGTCTCTTCTACAGGATACTGGAAAGTCCATATCTTTTTTTATTATATCATTTTCATCGGGAATTTCTTTGTCTTTCCACTTTTGGGCAATGGTTAGTCTTGCTGCCGTAATTATTAAATAGATATTTTCTTTATTGTATTTTTCTGTTATAATTCCAAGAAGGAAAAATTCTGTTCCACTTTTATGCCCTACCATCTCTTCAAGCCACCTCTCCTTATGCTGTCCAGACAGTTTAGAGTTAATGGGATTTGGATAGTTAGGTAGCAATTGTGAGCTGTTCCCTTAAGGGAATGCATCATGATAGATGTAGTTGAGGTATCCTGGGAAATGTAGTCCTTGTCACGTGACCACATCTGTAATCCCGATTGGTCACTAATTTAACCCTCCATGGGTTGGGGGAGGTTTTCCTCATTCTTGCCTGAACTCACGAACTCATGGCAGCTGCTTTCTATCACTATGAGATGGGTTAGGAGATAACCATCTTTTACCTACCAGACAGATATGCAAAGGATTGGTCTTTTTTTTTTTTAAACAAATTTTATTAATTTTTGAAGACAAACAAAACATAGAACATAAAAGCATAAAACCTCCTTTCTAAAAATTACTTATAAATTTTAACAAGGCAAATAAATTGGATTGGTCATTAAAGAAGAACTTCATCACAAATGTGAGTTATGAGGATACCTGATGAACCAAGAAATATACTTTGTTATGGACGTCTTGTTGAGTTTATCTATCTGCATCTGTACAGCTTACAAATTCACCACTGTACAGAATACAGAACAGTAAAAATTACAGAATACCTTGTTTTCTACTTCTGTGTGGATTTGCCTTCAGGATTCAGTTTGCCCTGTTGAGATGTCAGATTTCCTCGAGGCGCTGAAAAAGATCCACCCGTCGTCATTCCGAAGCGGAATCGGGCTAACGGACTTCAAGCCCGTCTCATGGGATCAGATTGGTGGCCTCGAAGATGTGAAATTAAAATTAAAACAGGTAGACTTACAGAGCAGCGTCTGGCATGAAGGCCATTCTGGTTGGCCTCCAAAGAGGTAACCAGATTTCCATACTTATTTAATGCATTTGGATAAACCCAATCTGTTTTCAACTTAACCACCACAATTGGGAAAACAATTTCCGTGCTAAGCAAGGTTGTTATTGAGTAAGTCACACCTGATTTTATGACCTAGCTGCTAAGTGAATTGTTGCCATTAAGGAAATCAAGCGGTCCTTAAGTGAACCCATCTCCCCCCTGTTGACTTTTCTTGTTGGAAGGTCATAGATGGTGATCATGTAATCATATGCTGCAACTCTTGTAAATACTTATTGGTTGCCAAACACCCAAATTTTGTTCCTGTGATCTTAGGGATGTTACAACAATTATTTAGTGCGATGACCGATTGTTAAGTCACTTTGTTTTAAAAATAAAGTTGTTGCTCTGCTCACAAAGCAGACCAAAATTCAGAATGGGAAGACATTCCACATACCTTGCTCGACCGCAGTAGGATGTGTGCAAGCCCAGTCCTAAAAAGCCACGGTTTATGATTGATCATGATCTGTGACTCCAGGCAGCTGTGGCTTGCTCAAAAAAAAAAAAAAAAAAACAGTTGGAAGGTGAATTGCTTTGTAGGATTTTGGAGCCTGAGAAATTCATGGAAGGTTCTGTTCTTTTTATGATTTGCAGAGCATCGAATGGCCAATCAAATTCCCAGAAGCCTTTGTCCGGATGGGGCTGGCCCGCCCAAAGGGCATCCTTCTCTATGGACCATCAGGTTGTGCCAAAACGATGCTCGTGAAGGCAGCCGCCTCCTCTTCTCATTGTTTCTTTCTGGCTGTGAACGGTGCTGATCTCTTCTCACCTTTGGTTGGAGAGTCAGAGAAGATTTTGTCTCAGGTGCGAGTTTTTTCTTCCAATGAGGACTGAAAGGACAGGTAGCCCTCAACTTATGACCACAATTGGGCCCAACATTTCTGCTGTGAAGTGAGATGTTTGTTAAGTGAGTTTTGCCCCTTTTTACGACCTTCCTTGCCACAGTTGCTAAGCGAATCACCGCAGTCGATAAGTTAGTAACATGGTTGTTAAGTGAATCTGGCTTCCCCATTGGCTTTGCTCGTCAGAAGGTCGCAAAAGGGGATTGCATGACCTTAGAACACAACAATGGTCATAAGTATGAGTCAGTTGTCAAGCATCTGAATTTTGACCGCATGATGCTACGAAGATCGTAAGTGTAAAAAAAGTTCATGTCACTTTTTCAAGCGCCGTCGTAACTTTGAACGGTCACTAAGTGAACAACTGTAAGTCGAGAACTACCTGCATACATTTTTGTTATTTATTTCATACCTGATAGACTTCATCATCATCATCTTACAACCCCATAATCCCTTGCAGGGTGGAGTCTGGGCAACTGAATGGAGCTGATTGTTACTGGCCGGATACCCTTCCTGTCACCAATGCAGAGTTTTGTTAGCAGATACATTCTCATTGTGTCCAGAGAGAGAAATATCTGCCTCTTACCTAGAATCAAACTCACAGCCTCCTGATTGTGAGGCGAGCGCTCCACCTCTAGGCCACCTCACCGCTCAGCTGATAGACTTAATAAGCCTAGCTACTTGATTTATTCCTCTTGGTTTGTTTGTTTTTCCTCCAAGGTATTTCATCAAGCAAGAGCAAATACTCCAGCAATAGTTTTCCTGGATGAAATCGATGCGATCCTGGGATCCCGATCGGGAACTAAAACCGGGTGTGGCGTCCAGGAGAGAGTTCTTTCCATCCTCCTCAATGAGTTGGACGGCATCGGAGTCAAGTTAACTGAGCAAAGAGGAAATAAAGCAGAGATGGAAAACGAGAGTCAGAAACCAGCTGAAAGTGATAAAGAGGTACATAGAGAGAGAGAGAGAGAGACAATAACAAGTGATTCAAAGTTAACTGGATTTTGTACTTAAGATGATTCTGGAATTCCTCTCTTACAGGTAGTCCTCAATTTACAGCAGTTCATTTAGTGACTGAAGTTACAACAGGACTGAAAAAAGTGACTCAGGACCGTTTTTTGCCGTTGCGGCAGCCCCATGATTAAAATTCAGGTGCTTGGCAACTGGCATGTACTTATGACGGTTGCAGTGTCCTGGGGTCATGTGATCCCCTTTTGCAATCATCTGATGAACAAAGTCAATGGGGAAGCCAGATTTCACTTAACAACTGCAGTGATTTACTTAACAATGGTGGCAAGAACGGTTGTAAAATGAGCCCAGTTATGGGCTCAGTTATGGTCGTAAGTCAAGGACTACCTGTATAAGATCACATAATTATACCCTGTTGAATGAGACAGGAAAAATTCTTTTTTGTCTCTTGTTTCCTTAGCTGAAATAAAACATAAAGTGTCGTGCCCCTGTTGGAATCTGATTCTGAGGGGGAAGCCAAACAGCTGACAGGGAGTGGGGAGTGTGGCTCCATTGGCTGTGGAAGAAACTGGGGAAGGGCAAAATCCGGCTGGGCAGAGCAGGGGAGAGGTAGAACAAGGCAGAGGGAATTCAGAGGAAGACCCAGGCTCTCCCCCTCTGCATCCTAGGCACGCAGGGAGGAACCGAGAAGGGAGCAACGTGGCTTACAGGGGAGGAAAGGGCCCTGATTCCCTTCATTAGTGCAGCTGGAAACACGGTGTATAAATGGGGAAGCTGCGCACAGCAAAGTTGTTTGGGAGCAAACGTGAATTTATCTGGTATTGTTGTGGCTTATCTGTGTTCCTGGCATCTTCTCAACTGTGAGTTTTGCCATGCTTTCAGGTATGAAATTCCTTCTCCTGCCCTGCCAAGTTAATTATTTCAGTTTGGTGTTTGGATTTTTAGTTACAGTTTGTATGTACCTTGTTTTGGACTGAATTTTCTACAGTTAAAGGCTGTTCCTGGGAGAGTTTTTTTCTCCAGCCGAAGGAAACCTGGACATTGGGGGCAAAGTTGGAGATAATAAAGGGACTCTTATTGATTATGTGCCTGTGTTGCCTTTGTGCCACGCCCCTTTGGGTCATCATATAAAGCCTGTTGGTGGGCTATCTAAGTCCAAGGAAAGACAAGATGGTTTAGCTAAATGGCTTAAAGTTCCTCGTTTCTATCAACTTACTAGTTAGAACTTCAGGAAGTTTTTAACAGAGATGTCATAGTCGTTGCTGCAACAAATAGACCAGACCGGTTGGATGATGCTTTGTTACGTCCGGGACGCTTAGACAAGATCTTCTATGTTCCACCACCAGATGAGAAGGTATGGCCTAAAACTGTAGATGAATTTGAAATCAAAGTTCATTATGTCTAAATATTCTGGTTTTGGTGAGAAATGACATATTGGAGTAGTCTTGCTCATTTCAGACATCCAGTATTTGAGGGGCTGCCACGAAAGAAGAGGGGGTCAAATTATTCTCCAAAGCACCAGAGAGCAGGATAAGAAACAAGGGTTGGAAACTAATCAAGGAGAGAAGCAACCTGGAATTAAGGAGAAACTTCCTAACAGGACAATTAACCTGTGGAACTGCTTGCCTCCAGAAATCGTGGGCGCCCCATCACGGGAGGTTTTTAAGAAGAGACTAGATAGTCACTTGTCTGAAATGGTATAGGGTCTCCTGCTTGAGCAGGGGGGTGGACTAGAAGACCTCCAAGGTCCCTTCCAGCTCATTCTATTCTATACCACAAGGTCCCTTCCAGCTCTATTCTGAATATATGCAGCTTTCCTTTGAAAGATATGGGCCTCATCCTAAGCTGTGGCTTATTTAACTGTACTTATTGAAGTCAATACTGGCTAGATTGACATAATAAGATGTGATAAACACTAGTTCATAGAATATAGTGACTAAAGCCACATAACACACTAAGCCACAACAAAACAAATACATTGAGCATACTGAGAGGTCTCTCATCCTTTCAACAGACCATCCTTAAGGAAAATATAGTTTTGTACAGTGTATTCTACGTCTAATATATGCAACCATATGCTTGAGCAACACTGCGTGCACTGCTATTTTTTTTAACTCATGGGGGGTGGAGGGGGTGTTGCTTTTAAGAGTGGTTAAATCATCACAACTTGTAAAGTTAGTCAAATAACTCTGCCTCTTTCTTGCTGTTTTAAAATAGGGAAGGCTTTTGGTTCTGAAAATCTGCACGGAAAGAATTCCAATTGATTCTGATGTCTCCCTAGCAGATGTTGCAAGTCAAACTAATAGGTTCTCTGGAGCTGATCTTGAGAATCTCTGTAAGGAAGTAAGTTCTTATTGATTTATAATGCTTCAGTGACAAGATTTAAAGAAAGTGGGTGTCAGGTGGTGCTCCATTCAAAATTCAAGAAAGAAATACTTAGACTCCATAGATTAGAGAAAAGATATCTTTTACTGAAAATGAAGTGGTAGCAACCGTAGAATTCTGAATCTGAGAAATTAGGCGCGCAAATCACATATACAAAGTGATGGAAATGTTCCCACCCCCAATAGTTCAAATGATTCCTCCAATTAAAAGTTGTGAATAGGATCATGTGGACATCTTCAGGTGGTGATGAGGTCTTTGTCCTTTGACCTTGGCATATTTTGATAAAGGTTTGCAGCTGCGCAGAGAAAAGAAAGCTAAGCGAAAAATAGAAACCTAAGCAGGAATTTATACTCCCCCCCTCCTCATTTTTACAACACTAGAATGTAACACCTCCAGCTTGCTTCCCAGACTTTACCCCCTCCTCCCCTGTTACTTATGGCAGCCAAAAGATGCAAAGCAATAGTAGATCTTGAAGGCTGACAGTGGGGGACAGACCAGTGGTGCAATTCAATAGATGTAACAATCGGTTTGGTGAGCGTGCGCATTTTCAACTCAATTACTTCTGCTGCATCACCAATGAGTAAAACAGCTGATGTGTGGCAAACTGCGAATCAGCTGTGCTAAAAACCCAGGAAATAAAGCACAGAAAAGAGCAGGGACAGGTGGGTGGGGCCAAATGGTCTCCGGAACTACCGGTTCACATGAACTGGTCTGAACCGGTAGAATACCATCCCTGGGAAAGACTAGTTAACAATCATTTGCGTGTGTGAATGTGTGTGCAGGTAGTCTGTCAATTCATAAGATATTTCTACGGTCATTTTAGAGTTGCCAACAGAAATGGAGGGGGGGAAGGAGTTTGAAAGAGCAGTGCGGCAGCTTGGAAATCAAAAGTGCATTCCATACATAATATTTCAGAGATAGTAACTAGGTGACTGAAGTTTCTGCCAAGCAAAATTCTAACTGGAGAGCATGATTGATGACTCTGGGCTATGGATGTGTCCCATTGGAGAATATGAATTAGGATACACCCAGAGGGGTAGGGGGAAAACCAGGGTCAAGGGTAACAAAGAATGATGTGTCTCAGAGTTGGCTACACCCAGGCAGTGCCAGATATGTGAACTCCCAAGAAATCCTTTGAAGTTTTGGAAGTTTGGCTGGAGACTCATGATTTAATTGGGGTAACTGCCAGACATGGTCCTTGACTTAACAGCAAGAAGATAAAAGAATACTATCAAATTTGGGGTTTATTTTATCAATGGCTAGTTAAGAAAACAGAAAAATAAAATATAATATAATATCACAATTTATAGTAATGATATGACAATGTAATGATATGCTATAATTGATTACTATAAAATGAATGATATTATGAATTAGGTTTTGTCAAGTTGAGATTTCCTCGAAAAGGGTGATATGACTGTATAAACAAAGTCTAATAAGTTATGTTTAATTGATTTATACAATATGAATTTTTATAATGCATTTTGAAGGAAAAGACTGTTGATACTGTGCACAAAAGCTATGTACCAACTGACACACTGTACAATAGAAATATGGTTTTATTTGATGTTTTATGTTTGTATTTGTCAATGGTTGTTGTTAAACAAAAAAAAAAACCCTTGGAAACAGCAATTTGCTTAGTGACCATTCAAAGTTTCAACACCATTGAAAAAGGAGACTTATGATTGTTTTACAACCGTTGTAGCATCCATGAGGTCATGTGACCAAAATTCAGACACTTGGCAACTGACTCATATTTATGATGGTTGCAGTGTCCTGGGGTCATGTGATCACTTTTTGCAACCTGAGAAGCAAAGTCAACAGATTGATTTAACAACTGTGCCACTAACATATGTAGTGATTCATTTAACAACAGGGGCTAGAAAAGTCATAAAATGGGGTGAAAAATCACTTAAACGTCTTACTTAACAACAGAAATGTTTGGCTCAATTGTGTTCGTAAGTTGAGAATAATCCATTCATATATATACGTAAATGAGGACGATTATTATATTTCATTTATAATGAATGTTTTTCCTATTTTATTTTATTTTCTCTTAGGCTGCTTTGCTAGCATTGCAAGAAAATGAAGTGGAAGCCACAACTGTGAAATATAAACATTTTAAAAAAACCCTGGAGACTGTAAAGCCATCACTAACTCACAAAGAGTTGCAATTTTATGAAAAAATGTTTAAAATTCAATAATATAATCTGCAAAAGTGACTACATACCAACATGTACAAATATTTTCAGCTTCAACAATACTTTGAAAGGTCTATATTAGGAAGAATAGCAACGTTGAAAATGAATACTTTACCAAAACTAATATATCTATTCCGAATGATTCCAATTAAATTAGGGAAATCTTTTTTTACAGAACTAAATAAAATGACAGCCAAGTTTGTCTGGTTGGGCAAGTGGCCACGTATTGAAATGAAACTATTACAAGATAATAGGAGCAGAGGCAGTCTTGGACTACCAGAATGGGAGCTTTATTACCAGGCAGCGATGTTGAGTTGGATTAAGAATTGGGTTAAATTAAGAGACAAGGGAATCTAAACATTAGAAGGACATGACCTCTTGATAGGTTGGCATGCATTTTTGTGGGAAAACAAAAGTAATATACATACCTATTTCAATCAACACCTAATAAGAGATTCATTGATTACAATTTGGGAAAAAAATCAAAGGTAAACACTATATGAAAATCCCACGATGGCTGTCAACCATGGAAACCATAATACATCCAAATAGATGAGACCTATGGAAAATGGTAAGTTATGAAGAATTATTAGATAGTCAAGGGAGATTAAAATCAAACCAAGAACTGAAGGAAAATGGAATTATAATCGATTGATGGCTATATTTGCAAATTCAAAATAAATATAAAAAAGACTCAAAAGAATTTGGATTTGACAAAGGACAGAACCAATTAGATAAAATATTAATGGAACTGGAACAAAAACTTATAACTAAAATATATAAATATTTATTAGATTTCAAAATGGAAGAGGACTGAACCAAGAAGTGAGACAAAAATGTTAATTGAAACAATCCTTAAGAAAGTAAAATAAAATTTTGTAAATTATATAAAGATATAAGAGTAGTAATTATAGCTAAAGATATTGTTTAATAGTAGACAAATGCAATATAATGTATTGTTTAAAACAAATTCCTGTATAGGTGCCAAGAACGTTGTTGATACCACGATGTTTTACGATGTAAAAAAAAATTAATTAAAAATATATTTAAAAGGGGGGGGGATGGAATAATGAACAGAGATTCGCCTAAATGGTTGAATGCATTTATTTTTTATATTTTATCCAGCTTTCCAGAATTGTTCAATGTATGCACTACTGCAGCTCAAACAAAATAAACCTTATTCTTGTTTAGTGTGATGGATAGGTCCCGTGATATTCAAGAAAATGACTTTATTTCAGTAGTTTTGTAACTTTATACGACTGAGTTCTGTTATTCAGTAAAATAAGTTACTCAATGAGAGGTCTTGTTGTATATTTTTGAAGGATTCTTGGCTAGTTCATCAATTTTGCTGTTCAGATGTAATTGATTAGCCAAGCAAAATGCCTTGTTCATAGGTAAAGATAAAGATTCCCCTTGCGCATACATGCTAGTCATTTCTGGCTCTAGGGGATGGTGCTCATCTCCGTTACAAAGCCGAAGAGCCAGCACTGTCTGAAGACGTCTCCGTGGTCATATGGCCAGCATGACTGAATGCCGAAGGTGTACAGAACGCTGTTATCTTCCCACCAAAGTGGTCCCTACTTGCATTTGTATGTGCTTTTGAACTGCTAGGTTGGACAGAAGCTGGGACAAGTAACGGGAGCTCCCTCCGTTACTACTCAGTGCTAGGATTCGAACCGCCAAACTGCCGACCTTTCTGATCGACAAGCTCAGTGTCTTAGCCATTGAGCCACTGCATCCGCCTTGTTTATGGTCAACTGTTATTGTGAAATGTTGAAGGAAAGAGGATGAGCAGCAAGCACATGAGGAGATTCAGTTACCATGGCGATCCGTGCACCATTGAAAGGCCTGAAAGACCAAGTTAGGGACTAATCATCCTGGAGACTAAGAACCAGCAATAACTTGATGATACACAATTGTAATAGTATGAACACAAAAAATGGAGTTTGAGAAAAGAGAAGGTGGTTAATCTCAGAAAGGATTCACAGCCATAGATTTTCAGTTCTTCACCGCTGTCTTCTACTTACTATGATGTGTTGGGGCTAATTTAAAAATAAAACTGCCCCAACGAGCAGGTCCTATATTCTCGAACCAGACTTTGGAGAAATTGCGATGGATGGATGGGAAGGAAGGAAGGAAGGAAGGAAGGAAGGAAGGAAGGAAGGAAGGAAGGAAGGACCAACTGCTTCTAACGGACTTTCTCCTTTGAGTTCATACTGCTGCCTTCTTCCTGTCATACTCTTAGGACTTGACTTGGCGGAAGAAGAGGTATCTCTCCACTAAAAGCTAGCAAGACAAGGGAGAGGTCACTACTTGTCCTCCATCTCACAGGCCACATCAAGAAAGGCCTGAACAGTAACAGAAATAGGGTGAGAAGGGAGCTTGGCCAGCTGGGTGGGCAACAAAATGGAGCGGAGCAGGCCAAGGAAGCAGTGTGACCCACCAGTCAAGGCTGGGCAAGGAAAAGCCCCTGGTGAAAGAAAGGAAAGGAAGAAAGAATATAATACAATAATTGTTATTATTGAATTATAATACAATAATTGTTATTATTGTATTGTATTCTTGGAAGGGAGTTGGAAGAGGCCTTGTAGGTCATATAGTCCAACTCTTCTCAAGCAGGAGACCTTATACAACTTCTGACAAGTGGCTTTCGAAAGGAAAGAAGGGAAGGAAAAGGAAAGGAAAGATGCAAGGAGAAGGAAGGAAGGAGAAGGAAAAGGAAAGGAAAAGAAAGGAAAGGAGGAAAGATGGAGGGAGAAGGAATGAAGGAAGAAAAAGGAAAGGAGAAAGGAAAGGAAATGGAACAAAAAGAAAGGAAAGGAAAGGAAAGGAAAGGAAAGGAAAGGAAAGGAAAGGAAAGGAAAGGAAAGGAAAGGAAAGGAAAGGGGAAAAAAAAAAATCTAAGCTTAGCATGTCATATGAATGCAGCCATTAGGTTTCAGGTGATCTAGAGATGGGTGTTGTGTGAACAGGATGTGGAAATGCAATTGAAACAGGATGAAAACTGAAACTGGGGCAGGGTAGGAGGAGCATTTCTTCCACTTGTTCCGGGCCTTGCAGGCTTCCCTTTGCAACCAGGCCACAGGTGAGAGAATGGAACCTCCTCCCCACCTCCCCGCCTTGCGGTATCGATTTTCCTGATCCACAACTGAGGGTCTCCTCCTCCATCACCCTTCAAAGAGAGGAGGCCTCCTTTGGCCATGTTGCAGCCCAGACCTACAGGCCCTGACTAGGATGCAGCTAAGCTTCATTGCGGCCTTGCAAATGTTTTTGCATTTTGCCGTTTGCCAAGCACTGGAATTATGTTTCATACAATAAACCACAGTTTGCTGAACTGTTTGAGCACCTTGGGCAAAGCTAATTTTCTCCGCTGCCAGAGGCTGGGTCCAAAATGGTGCCCTGCTTGTCCTAGGGTTGCTTTTGGACAACCTGCTAACCCATAGATACGATTTATACTACGACCCACCTCTCAAGCAACCTTCCTAACAACCAGTTTTGGGAGCCTTTGTGGGTCATCTGAAAATGCAGGTTTTCTGTCAACATTCTGTCGAATTTAACTCATTTTCACGGTCTGCTCCTTCTTTTTCTATTTATTTGTCTGTTTATTAAACTTTTATGCTGTCCATACCCCCTACCAGGTGACTCTAGGCAGCTCACAAGTCATAATACCATTCCGAAAATTGGCTCTACATTTTCTTAACACAAGTGTGAGGTTGGGGCAGTGGAAGTTGTGTATTGAAACGATTCCTTGCAACTACCTTCTCTGTGGATTTTTTATTTCATTTATTTATTTATTTTGTCAAGCTTGCATTAGATAACACGTATAAATATAAGCATGATTATGAATACATGAAATGGATGCGAATAAAAAAGGAACATTAGGACAGGGACGGTAGGCACATTGGTGTGCTTATGCACGCCCCTTGTGGATCTGAAAGGCCTTTCTTCTCTTCTATTACTATTACTATTATTATTGGTACTATCTTTGCTTTCTTCTGCCACAGTCATTCTATTTCTGTTTTCAGCACTTTGTATTTTGGGGTTTACTCCTACTATTATTATTAGCTGTTGCCTTAATCACTACAGGAAAGGGGTGTTCCATTATCACACTCTCACTTTTTATCTTTTAACCCAAGATACTTACCATTGCTTCACACATCCAGCAGGGAGCGCCCTAATCTTGTGCAATGCTCCCATAGTATCCATAGGTGGCTGAATTGCCCATCCGAGCTGCTGCTACTACTACGTGACTTGGGACACATCCAGCACCCTTGGGCGTTAACGGTATATAAAGGAAGAAGTACGTATCTGTATGTTGCTGAAATTTTCTGCAGATCTACATAACCAGGTGGTTGTGATGAGGGAGGAAGGGAGCTCTTTAATGTATTCCAGACAAGGATGAAAAATTGGAAGGGAGAGGGGAGCAACTGGCCAGGGTGGTACCCAAAGGATGTTTTCCAAAGATAACTTTGGAACTTTTTTTTCCTTTTTCCTTCTCTCAGAATTGTACCTACTTATACCATGCCAGTCTTCCGGTATCTGAACAAGCATAAAGAGGTAAGTTTTGGGCTTTTGTATTAGACAAATCAGAGTTAGGGTATCAAATTGTCTTTCCTGTGCACAGCAAGGGAAGGAGCATCCTTGGATGGGGAGTTGCTGCCCCTGTAAACCCCTCCAGGGGCAAGGAAATATTGGGAAAAGACGTTTGGGAAGGAATATTCTTTACAAATCCTGTTTTCTCCTGAAGTAGAAAGATAATTTGATTCCTTTGCTAAGGAATTTTGCTTTGTGTCTTCCAGCTAATTCCTCTGGCTATAATTATGACTACCACGCTGAGTGGGATGGTATACACCGGCATCAGAGCCCTGAAAAGATCAGATATCATGTAAGCAGCATCTATTTCCTTATTGACACCCAAAAGAATGTTCTTTTTACTTCAGATCAGGTTCTTTCCATTGTTGTTTTTAATTTAAGACAAATAGGGTATGAGGGACAACAGGCAAAGGAATAGCATTTTCCCACCCTCCCCAAGACTGAAGATGCTAACACAAGAACAAGGAATAAAATCAGTCAGGGCAGGGGGAAAAGAAATGTTTCACCCTTTTTTTTTTTTTTTGCTTTTTGCTTTATTTCTCAAGGAGGAAGTAGCATTTTGACAAGAGTCATTCTCAGGGAAAGCTCAAAAAGCCACTAATGCAGGAATTCCTTCTAATTTAAAAATGTTTTCTATTTCAGTTGGGCTGTGTTTGTGTCATGTGTGTTTATTTTTTTTTTAATGGGACATTAAGAATAAAGCTCAGCGAGAACTGAGTTTAGGTTTTAAAGCCCCCAAGGTTTAAAAATGCTTTACCTTTAGTTGAATGCTGAACTTTTTCATCATGCAACTAAGGAAGAATCATTACTATAAAAGAAAATTGTTTACCTGTATCTTAGCAGTATATAAGCAGATTTTCCGCATTACTCCCTAAAGGAATTGTTTTCTGAATTAGCATTTAAATCAGAGTTTTAAATTATTCAGCCAAAGTAAAGTCAGTGGAAGTCTGTGATGCTAGCTTCAAATAAATCCAGTGGTGCTAATGAGTCTTTTTTTAAATAGCTGAAATACAGTTTTACTAAACTGCCATTTAGCCAAAGGTTATCTTTATCTCATCCATAATAAATGTCTTTTGCTTTTAGTATTGATAGGTGGAACAATCCTGAACCTTGGGAAAAAGTGGATCCCTCCCAACCTCAAAAGGTAATGAACTTGATAGGGTAACAAGTCTTGGAGCGTATTATGAAGAATCTAGAGTCAAGGAGAAAGAAAGTTACAGATATGTAATAGACAACTAAATTAATTTTTAGTGCTATTTAATATTTAGTGCTAATAATATTGGCTAATAGATAAATAGAATTGTAGGTTATTGTTAAGTTGTGATCAGCATTGATCATCATCATCAGATAGAATTTAACACAGAATTGTATTAAATTTCAAAGAGAGAAAGTTGCAGCAAAAATTACAACCAAAATTGTTGTTGTTGGAGGGGAAGGACAATGGGGAATTTAAAAAGTGGCACTAAAAACCCATAACTTAAAAAAGAAAAGAAAAAGGGAGTTCCAAGCCTCTTCAATACAGCTAGAATTAAAATATGTAATACAGTCTTGCTTTCGTTTTAACTCTACAAAACTAAAATAAAAAAGATATATACTGTACCTCAAACAATCATTGATATATATATATACTATTATGATATATACTATCATAATCATAATCTAAATAAAAAGTAACCCATAGATGAGTTCTATTTCCATAAATCCACATCACAACCAATATATAAAAACATACAAAGACCTAAAATGAAGTGTATATTTATTAAACTCCAACAATACGCCATAGTTCTATAACAAAAAACATCCCCAATCATCAAATCCCAAAGTCAAAGCTTCATTTTCATCTTTATCAGACAAAATGTCCAAAATCAATGTCCACATCAAAAGAAAAACGGTCAAAGTATTCTCTCGAATCAAAGCAGTCCATTTTGCCATCGTGGCAACAAATAAAAATCTTATTTTACATAGCCTCTTCTATAATGTGAAACACTAACATGAGTGATATTTGGAGGGAGGGGAAGATAATTTGAGGGGTGGAGGATGAATCCCTAATACCAGTAAACTTGTTAATCTTTTGTCTTTTTTAATATTTTGTCTTATACGGCAGCTGTTTTCAATCCATCAGAAATGGCAGCCCATCCAAGAATTGGAGGAGGTTCGAAAAGTTTACAAGGAGTGAGGTCCTAGCCCTTCTGAATGGCACTCTCTGAATCTAGTGGAATCATTTCTGCACAAACTAGAGGATGGAAACCAGTGTGCGGAAATGCTTCTGCTACATTTTTAGAGTCTCTCTCCATTATGTGTTGGACTCTGGAGGAGATTCCTGTTGGTTTTACAAACCGCCCAGACGAGAACCCTATTGCGGAAAACACAGAAAAATGTGTTTACAAAGGGTGGCTTGTTGTATTTGTTTTGAACCCTGCTCTTTTTCTTCTAGAAAGGCTGAGCGGCATTTTTCTCCACATGTGAGCTTTTAAAAAGAGTTGGGTTGTTGGGGGAAAAAATATGTTGTTTATGTTTTCAATAAACTTGGAATTGATCAATTAGTTTATCGGGTCTCAGACTGATTGTGATTCTCACTTATTAAGGAAGGATCTATGTTGCCCAACTACTTCTCTTTGTATCTTTCTGTTCACCCAACATCCTAAGATGGTTTGCTCGTTTATCAATAAACCACAGTATGTTGAGCCATCTCTGACATCCTTGGTTTTCCTCTTCGCCTTACTCTTTCTGCATGTATTTGTTTTGCAATTCTATCTTCATTCATTTTTTTGCATCACTAAATCACATCAAGGTGCTTCTTTTGTACGATTACTCATTTTTGTGTTTAATCCACATTCTTGCTAATTTCTATACTTGCTTCCCTTTTGGTTACAACTCTCATCTGACATAGTTGACCCTGTCCCCCAACTTACAGTAGACATTCCTGATTTTACATGGATAAGATTTCTAAGAAAAGTTAGGTGGGGAAAATAAAGTCTCCCTTATCAAGAAATATTTTCTTTACATTATAAATTCTACTTCTGAAAATCCAAAGGGCATGGGCATATAAAATCTTTTTTAAACAAATGTTATTTGAAAAAAAAAAAAGAATGATGTTGAGAAAGAAAGAGAGGAAGATAGAGAAGATGCAACATTTATTTTCACTTAATTATTCTTAAGTACAAGAATGACTTGACAAGAATGCAGATAACTGCCTGGGATTTTTTTGGTCACAACCTTCCAGATTTCTAAACAGCAAACAATTTCACAAGCTAGTTTCAGTAGGATGATTTTTGAAAGGACAAGCCCACACTCGCAGCTTAGTTGACATTCGTCTACAGCTGAAAGGAGGAAACAGAACTAAGTGGAGCATCAACATCAGAAAACCCAAACAAAAGGCTATGTATTCCTAATTAAATTCAAAGACGGGACGTTTGCTGAGATTGAAATGCTACTTCAAACAACAACGATGTAGTGAAAAAAAATTTGGAAGCCGGAGTTATGAGATGCAACCCTTCTTGACCACAACACAAATGACACCATTCAACAACATTTTGGTGTGGCACCAATTATAGAGAAGATGAGAGAAGGCCAGCTCCGCTGGTATGGACATGTCCTGAGAGCAGCCCTTTCCACCGTTGCCAAGGCTGCCTATCAACTCCATGTCAATGGCCGATGACCTCGCAGACGCCCAAAACACAGATGGCAAGATACCTGTCATGCCACTGTCAGAATCTGATTCTGAGGGGGAGGCCAAGCAGCTGATAGGGAGTGGGAGTGTGGCTCCATTGGCTGTGGAAGAAATTGGGGAAGGGCAAAGCAGGGGAGAGGTAGAGCATGGCAGAGGGAATTCAGAAGAAGATCCAGGCCCACCCCCTCTTCATCCTAGGGCACACAGGGAGAAACGGAGAAGGGAACAACGTGAGTTGCATGGCTTACAGGGAAGGAAAGGGCTCCGATTCCCTTCATTAGCTGCAGCTGGGAACACAGTACTAAAAGGGGAGATTGCATACAGAAACTTGTTGGAAGCAAATTGTGAGTTATCTGTTATTGGCTTATCTGGGTTCCCGGCGTCTTCCCAACTTTGTGTGTTTTTCTGGCCTTTCAAGTCTGCAATTCCTTCTCCTGCCCTGTCAAGTTAATTGCTGCAGCGTGGTTTGTGTGGATTTTTATTTACAGTTTGTATGTACTTTGTTTTTAGACTGAATTTCCTCCACTTAAAGACTGTTCATGGGAGAGTTTTTTTCTCCAGCCGAAGGTAACCTGGACATTGGGGGCAAAGTTGGAGGTATTAAAAGGACACTTCTTACTTATGTGACTGTGTTGCCTTAGTGTCATCACAATACCATCAACAAAGATGCGCTAGCCATGGGCCTGCACCCTGGAGATGCCACTGACCATGCACAGTGGTGTTCAATGATCCGAAAAGCAGACCCTGCACCTGTGGGATTATGCTAGGAAGAAGAACAAGTTATAAAATGCATTCATTCGTTTTTTCTTTCTGCAGCCTCATGAACTTTTAGGACCTAGATAGGAGCAAGAACCAAGGGGAGAGGGGAAGAACAGGGGAATATGGATGCAATTGTATCTAATATATAAACCAAGTTTTGCTTCCCTCCAGAAGAGTTTTACACCGATTCTTGCTTTGGGATCTGATACAGCTGATACTTTTGTGTGTTGTACAGTAGATATCTTCTTGCTGTTTAGGTTTGAAAAGGTAGCCAGAAACCAAGATTTCATTTCCTTCTTTGGGTGGTGAAAGGAGTGATGTGTCTGTCACATAGCTGAATCATATGCGTACGTGCTGCAGAGAAACAGGAAGAAGCAACCATAAGTATATGTTTAACTATGAGTAAACACTACGCTCAATGGTGTTTCTATTTCCTTGAAATTTGGTTGCCTGGACACCAAGATGGACAACCTAGGAACCTCACCATTACCCTAGTTTTGTTAGCTTTGACTATGCCCCTGGGCAGCTATGTGGGTTGGGCTCAAAGGTTGACAATAGCAGCAATCAAGTCTTAATGGGCTTCTAGTTAATTATCCACTCATAGATAAGCCTAGTTGATTTGTAGACAAGAAGGACCTCACAAGAGCATCTTACTCAAAACTTCAGTACTACCAAATCCTGGATCAAGGGAGGTTCTTGAAGATGCTCATTTTTGGCAGGTGTGGCAGGGCAGTTTTCACACTTATAAGTGTTCATAAGCGTGAAGGAAGGTGAAAAATGACAAAGCAGGTGTTGGGACTGATGCAAAATCTGCCTTGTCTGACATCACGATGCAAGTATGAAAAGGTGGAAGTTGTGTTATGACATCACAGTGCATATTTAGGTATCACTGTAGTAAGAAATACATTGCTTGTGTCCATGCAACACGATCATGATAGTTTATGGTTCTGTGAATTTTTCATGGCCTGATGGCAGGTCACTTTAGAACCCTAGTTACACTAAGCATGTTTTGTGAAAGGATGAATGGAGTTGCCTATATACAAATCTGCTCTTTAAAACACACCTCTCTTTGCACAGTTTTGTTAGTGACACCATGTAGAATTTCACTCTTTCACTGCACAGCTCCAAGCCAAGAATCCAAGTGGACATCAAGAGCTTTCAATGCAGCTTCAAAGATCTCTAACATTGCTATTAAATTCATCTGTTGAGTCAAAAGAGGGAAATAATCAGCCACTTCATTGACAAACAATCATAAAATTATATTTAATTTTAATGATGTCTCTATAAGCCTCGGGTTTTCCCAGAGGCATACAGAAATCTATGTGCCAATATGACATCTCTAATAAAAATGAACTTTGAGGAAATGCTTGTCTCAGAGTTTACTGGTTTGGAGTTTGCTAGCTGGAACGCTGGCATTTTCAATGAAAATCAAATCAAACTTTGGTTTATCCATATAATTCACTACTTTTTGGAGGATACCACTAGCATACCATTGAAAGGTTAAATCATCTTCATACAGCTTCTCCGAGATCTTGGAGAAGCAAAAGGTTGTAAATCAGATAGTCCCTTGTTTCTTGTCGGAGAAGGACAACTACATCTTATGTTGAATTCTTAGCAAAGAGATCAGCTATTTTTTGCCTTGGCATTGTTTCCATTTCTCCATAGTGGACATGACTATGCATTCTGCACAACTAAAGTAGGCTCATTGCAGTCACAATAACCTGTGCCCAGATTTTTAAGTGTTGTGTTCCCCAAATAGTTAAGAGTGGGCCATTTTTAGAAGTGTCGAGGATTTCTTCCCTTGCAAACATCTAAGAGCTTTGGATGCATCCACTTGTGAGGGTCTTTAATGCAAACCATAAATGCCTTTGTACTTTTCCACCAGAAGCACTTTAAAAAGAAAATCATCATGACAGCCCAATCCCATTAATTATGGGATAGACTATGGATCAGAGGCCCTAATAATAGACTTGGCTTCTTACCACTGAAACAATATCCTATTTTAAGTTGAAGATGGTGGAGAAGCTTCAAGGAAAAACTCTGATGTCCTTTGTATCACCCACTCCAGTTCTCTTTTTCACTGTGGCCTCAACTTGCTCAGTTTTATTCCTTTGGGATCACAGGCCAGTGGGAAGAAATGTGTAAGAAGTTCCCAGATTTTTGCCCTCTCAAGTTAAAAGGGAGTAACCAACAAAGAAGACCTGACTTGTTCTTTGTCATCCCTCTAGAACTTTCTGAAATTCATGTCCAGCTGAGACACCTGATGTGATAAGTCTAAGTATTAGACAGGCCACGAGAAGGTCTATATTTTCAGATCAGCTCTTTCTTTCCTGCTGATGACCATGCTCATTTCATGTCAAATATACATGTCCTTTTGCACATGTAAACCTTACACATCATTCCCACATATACCATTACACAGACAATAAGAAATAAGTTATTTCTTTACTGGTTATGAAAATGAACTACTGTACATGCAAAAATCTGTCTACAGAAATCCAAACCTACGTAAACATCTATCTTCAAGGCCTTAAACACCAGACCTTTTCCTCCTGGCTTTTTGAGAGATCTTGTCATGTCCTTGTAAGGTATCTGCTCAATCCTGACATAACAGTTCTGTCTGATCTGGGAGCCATTCCTACATGATGGGTTCTCTCCAGTTGCTATTCGTTGCTCCAGGTCAAGTTGGAGAGTGCTAACAACCGTGATAAAAATAATTCATTGATTTTGGCAGGGATCAGCTCTTGGAGAAAGCCCAGGAAAGCTTTCACATTAAATGAACATCACCTCCCTCTTGCCTTGCTGCTATCAATTTAATTTATATCTCTGTGGAGGCTTTCCCTATAGCTTTTGTCATCTGCATCAGGCATAGAAGTCACCAGCAGAATACAGCACACAATCTTTCTACGCACTTTACCCAAAGGGAATGAACTCTGAACTGCATAGAGAATTGGTACGTCTGTTGAAGGTTTAGAAGTTCATGAGAGATCTTTCGTTTTAGGGATCATTGCTTTCATGTTGAGTGTTAAGTGGCTGAGGGTTTTCCAAACCAAAAGCTGGTGTGACTTAGTGCCATATTGTGGAAGGTAAAGCCACTTGCCAATCCTGGGTCCCATGGGAATGAGGGTGGTAGGTGTAGAGACTAAGAAAGGTGACCTTGATGGAGATACACAAGAACTGTAATCTGGGCAAAAGAGGTTGCACCATATAGATAATGTTTGGAAGATGCCTACTAGAGTTTAAGATGGGAAAGGAGGTATCTATATCTGTCTGTCTGTCTGCCTATCTATCTATCTGTCTGTCTATCTATCCACCCCTCTATCATCTATCTATCTATCTATCTATCTATCTATCTATCTATCTCTATTTAACTCTATGTATCTATCCTCTCTCTTGCTCCCTTTCTCTCTCTCCCTCCTCTTTCTCTTTCTCTTTCTCTTTCTTTTTCTCCTTCCCTCCCTTCTCTCTCTCTCTCTCTCTCTCTCTCTGTCTCTCTCTGTCTCTGTCTCTGTCTGTCTGTCTGTCTGTCTCTGTCTCTCTCTCTTTCTTATATCCTGCTCATCTCACCCAAGGCAACTCTAGACGGCTTACAGACAGATATAGCATAATCAGACTTTCAAGATTCTGTTAGTACAGCCAATCTCAACAAAAGTATTTTTAGTCTTTCTACGAAGTTAGTTTCCTAGTCTGGTATACCAAATGAAGCTGATAGAAAGTTACTATGGAGGTGTACTATCAAACTTCCACTTAATTTCAGCAGTATAAGGAATTCTGGGGAGACTTAAGAGTAGTTATGAAAGTATTGGTCCCATATTCTCATCTGTAATCCCCCCCCCCAAAAAAATGTAACAACAATTGGGGAAGCCCAGTCATACTTATTGCTATAATATTATCATGTCCATATCTCTGAATACCTTCCTGCAGCCCTCTGGAAAATAGAGAGTTTCAACTGTGGAGATTTATCCCTGGTGAGATAGACAAGACACCAAACTTTGCCCCCTTGGAAAGATCAGTTCGAACCAAAATTGGTTGCATTTTCCTAAACAAGCACAGCTTTGATGGAGATTCGTTTTTTCAAAGGAGCATCCTGTTTATGAAATGTTATTCCCTCTAGAGATAAGGAACGCCAGCGCCTTTCTGCAGTTCAGAAGATAAGCAAAGGCTCACGGTTTGCTATTTTTTTCTCCACAGACATTGAGGAATTGGTTTGATAAGGTTCCTTCAAGTCAAGCATCGCTACAGTTGGCTTCATGGGTATATACACACACCATATCTGGATCAGCACCATGGAAGTGGTTTGCCCTTATCTTTCTTCACAGTGTTTTCTTGGTTGCCTAGTCTAGACAACTGTCTGTCACTTTCTGAAAATCTCTTCTTCAAGCATTCACCGAGACCTGCTTTACTTCTGACTCTAAAAAAAATAAACCAGTGCTGCCACGGGCTAAGAACTTGGTAGCTTTTTGAATTTTTAAATGGTGGGTTAGACATCCTCTTAAGGAGTCCAATGTGGTGAATACGGCATTCTTCCCAACATGAGATAGATTGGGCTGAAACCTTGAGATTTTCCCATAATCTTCCAGCCAGCTATCATGGCGGAGGTTGGGTTGGAACCCAATTTTTCTCAATTGTTGTTCAACATCCTGAGTGCTGTAGCCTAGAATTTCTCCCTTGTTTCCAGTACAGTTCATTTATAACACTGTTGTTCTCTATGTACTGCTGATAAGTAATTTTATGACCAATAAACACCCACAGAAGTGGAATCTAAATGAATGAAATGAATGCACCCAAAAAGTGCAAAAGGCATGCCCATTGTAAATACAGCGAAATAAGAAACCTCATAAAATCTCCTTTGAGTCATCAGATATAAACTCATACCTAAATAGGTACAATCAACACACACCCATCCACACACCAATCTTTTTCATTATGCCATAAATTCAACGGAATAAATAAATATTTAACTACCAGCCCATGTTTCGTTCTTGAGTCTCATGATTAGAACAAATAAAGTGCGAAGGGGTAAACAACTTTTATCACAGGCCCCTTCTTCTAACAGATAAGGTCAGCAGCCCACGGTCAACCTGCCATATCATGCTCCTCTGAAAGCTGTTTAACCAGCTGAGAAAGTTTGCACCTGAACGCTAGGACAGGTGCTCTCAGTGGCTATCAAGATGAGGAATGGCTGGGCCATCGCAGAATTCTGGTCTCAGAATCCCAGTGCAGACATTTAACAGATTAACAGATCATCAGAGTTGGAAGGAACCTTGTAGGTCATCTAGCCCAACCCCCTGCCCAAGCAGCAGACCCTGGCCTGCAGCATTTCTGATAGATGGGAGTCCAATCTCTTCTTAAAAGCCTCCAGTGATGGTGCTCCCACAACTTCCAAGGGCAAGCTGTTCCATTGGTTGATTGTTCTCACTGTCAAAGAAAGTTTCTCCTTATTTCCAGGTTAAATCTCTCCTTTAATGATCTGCATTTAAGGAGGGAATGGAGGAGAGAACCATCCCAATTGGGGGGGGGGGGGAGAAACCATTTCAAATTTAAAGAAGGTAAATCTAAAAAGTAAAGTGCTAAACAAGTTGTAAGAGGAATTAAAGGAGAAATTACTCATAAAGCCACAAGAAATTGCATCACAATGATGTTATTTTGCATAGCGTTTGAATACAAAGAAAGCTTTCTGAAAATCCCCACTTCTCCCTGCTTCCTGAAACCTGGCTATTTTATAAGTCTGTGAAATATGGGAATAGCCACACCCAGCAAGAGCTGCTTATCAAATCAACATCACTCATAAATGTCCAAAATACTTGGTCCAACCAGGTGAAAGGGGAAAAAGATATCCATCCTCTTCTTTCAACAGCCAATCCCTTTATGCAGATTGGTTGATTCAGTTTGCCTATATAAGATACATTGTTCTTGTAACCGCCTTGGGCTTTAAAAGTTGGACTGTAAAAGTTGCTTAACTTCTTGACCTTGAAGCAAGGAAATGAGCTGAGAGCTTTCAGGAAGGAAGCTACGGTTTCTTGCATTTGTGCGGTGCTTAAAAATAAGAACATTGTGTGTGTGTGTGTGTATGTGTGTGTGTGTAAATGTCTGTACCCATCTTCCTTCAAGGAGCATTCCGCCTTGCAAAGGATGCAATCATACAACTCAAATATTTTAATTTAATATGATTTATTTATATGTGTATATCCTGTCTTGAGTTATTTTCGCAAATAACTCAAGGCAACAAACATCCCTAATATTCTTTCTTCTTCCTATTTTCCCCACAACAACCACCCTGTGAGGTGGCTTGGGCTGAGAGAGAATCACTGGCAGAACTAGAACTCACCATCTCCTGATGATTGGCCCAAGGTCGCCCAGTTGGCTTTCATGGCTAAAGAGGGAGTAGAACCTCACAGTGTCCTGGTGATTGGCCCAAAGTCACCCAATTGGCTTTCATGGCTAAGGCAGGAGTAGAACTCATGGTCTACTGGTGGTTGGTTGAAGATCACCCATTTGGCTTTCATGACTAAGGTGGAACTAGAACTCACCCTCTCCTGGTGATTGGCCCAAGGTCACCAAATTGGCTTTCATGGCTAAGGCAAGCCTTAAATACCCAACCTCCCACTTTCTAGCCTAGTTCCTTAACCATTAAACCAAACTGGCTCGTCCTTTTACCTTTTAAGCCATTTTTAATCATCATGACTTTATTGTTTAACATTTTTCTAGGCACTGTGTTGCCTGTAATGTTTTCTTTTACATTTTGGATCTGCCTAATGGTGAGGGGACACGGGCAGCCATGCCTCGCCCCGAAGCGGCCAGGGACTCTGCCTTCAAGGGAGCTTTCGTCTGCCGAAAGAAGTGGCCTTACGGCAAGGGGAGTGTGTGTGTGTGTGTGCACTCGCCCCAAGGCCGCTTCTACCGGCTGATCGAAGTGGCTGTTGACTGCATTTGGGGAGCTTCCATTGCCCAAAAGAGACTGCCTAAAGGTGAGGGGACATGGGCAGCCATGCCTCGCCCTGAAGCAGCTGGGGACTCTGCCTTCGGGGAGCTTTCATCGGCTGATAGAAGCGGCCTCGCGGTGAGGTACGTGCGTATGGGCCACTCTAGGTGGGCGAGGAAATTAAGTCACCCCTGAAAAGACGGCCTAGCCATTTTTTCAGGGGTCAAAAAAAAAAAAGGCCCGGCCTTATTTTGTGAGAAACATGGTATTAACGTAGTAATGATCAAGGAATAAGGCCAGCCACACTTGAAATGTTTTGGATTGGCACTTAATTTGGACCCGCCTGACTGAACCAAGATATAACAGTGAATCAAATTGGCTGCCAAGCAGGGCATGGATCCAGCTCGAACCAGGCTTAGAATAACCTAATGAAAGGAATGTCTAAGATCTACTGGATCAAGACTTTTTAAGATTCTGGATTTTGAACCCTCCTTCCTGTTTATATATGTTTTTCATTCATCCTACATCAGTGCAGTATTTTTTTCCTCTATTGCTGATGGGTTTTTGCTTTTGTATGGTCCATTGCTCAAAAACCAGAAGTAGGCAAGGATAAATGCATAATACAGAAATATCTCTTGCTTAAGTGATTAGTTCTCTTTCTGGATTGAAAAATATTGATCTACTTGATCATTTCAAATGCTAAAATATACTTTGGAGCATGGCAATTGCCCGTGAAGTCTCCCTCCTTTAAAAAGGTTGTGCATTAAGTTCATTTTGAGAAAATGTGGATCATGGACATATTTTCTGAACTAGCAGGGGACCACCAACAGATCTTTTGTAAATGTTAATTGAGGAAATACTGAAGGAAGGAGGCTAAGGGAAACCTCAAGCATGTTGCCAAACATCCGTTTCGAAAAAGAAGCACACATTTTTACTCCAGAACCATCAAAATAGTTCTCCCAGTTTAGAAACCTGTCTAGAACCACTGACTGGTTTAGAAGAAGACTTCTTAAAAAGAAGTTCTTTTCCCGTGTCAATCAACACACAAAAAAGTGATTAAACCTGGTAGCAAATTTAGCAGAAAGATGGACATATGACACAAACTAGTAGAACAGTACAGAGGAAAGGAGGGGGCGAGATAGAAAAAAATGTGTTTAAATAAGTCTTCATAAATAGACTCCTGGTATAGCTCTTCATTCCCCTTTCAGCCTCTTTACCTAACCCACTAATGCATTTTGGAGAGTACTGTATTTCTTTGAAGCAAATGGAGAGCGCGTAAAAGAAGAGATATATTACTATTTATAATAATTCTATTATTTTCTTTGCTGAAGAGTTTGCAAAACGTTGAAAGGAACCTCTGTGACGTACAGGAGCGGCCATCGTGAAGACTCTAATCTCTCGTCTTGTTTAAACGGTGCATTTATATGTTCACTTTTAGAAGAAAAAGCAGGCTATAGATATTATTCTAACTGAAAAACGTACTTATCATGCGATCTCAATGTATTATTTCCCATCTTATTTCTTGGAAGATAAAATAGAAAAAGAAAGGGCAAAAAGGTAACAAAACAATTGTACATGCAAAGGCTTAGGGTATATTGTATAACGCTTTGCCCAAAGTTACACATGAAGAACACCCTATTTCAATCATCCATAAATAATCTTTATTGCATGCAAGGCCGGGTTGATCAGCTTGCCTTCTAACATGCCTCAGGATGCGATATTGTTCAACCTGAATTGAACTTTTATCAACTTGGAACTGAAAAATGAAAGAGCAAGATTTTTTTTGTCGGAAGAGGGTTTGGTTATTGTGTTTTTTAATACTAATGGTTAGTGGGACATCTAGCGGCCAATGCTGGAAACATTTCTGGAAACATTTGTCAACTTCTGCGTAAATGTAAATAAATGTAGGGGCCATAAAATACATTATTTGTTTTTATTAGTACAATGTATGAACCCAGCCAGTTCAGCTCATGCTTACGTGTACAATTAGCCACTATAGTTTAATATAGTTTAAACAAATCCTGGCTTAGCATAACAAGCCCAGTTAATCAGTTAAACCTCCTATAGAGGGCTGAATTGGACTAGATTCATTAGAGATCTCCCAATTAGTGCCCAAAGGGCAGCTTGAAGATAAAAGAGGCATCTTTATTGTATGTACAGAAACTTTTCAACAATCATTGCTTTCGATATGTCCTGTTCCTCCATCTACCACTGTTTTACTAAAATTGCAAGTACCTGAGGACGTGCTCTGTGAAGATAGGCAGAAGTAATATGGGGCATTCAGTTTGAAAAAAAAGATGATTTAAGGGAGACAGGATCATGTTCTGATTCATAAAAGGAAGCTACAGGGACCTTGCCTCTCTTGCCGAAACATGATTAAACTAGGAAGTGGTTGGTTTGGTTTTGATCTAGAACAGTGTTTCTCAACCTTGAGAACTTTAAACTGTGTGGACATCAACGCCCAGAATCCCCCACCCAGCATCAATTACAGCTTAAGTTAGAGCAGCTTTGCTGGCTGAGGAATTCTGGGAGTTGAAGTCCACAAGTCTTAAAGTTGCCAAGGTTGGACACCCCTGAGTTAGAGGGTGAAAGTCCCTTGGTCAAATGTTGGAGAAGAAAAGTGTGGCTTGCCAAACTATGCCATCCACGGAATCCGCAGGCAATTCTACGTTTCAAGTAAGCTATATGCACGTTTTGTATCTTTAGCGCTAGCCAAGGTTTAAGGTTCGATGCTACCCCGTAGAAGCCGAAAGCCTGGTGGATGGTTTTGATTGGCCTGCCCATGCAGGGACTCGAATCGTACTAAAAGTTGCTGCTAATCTATTGCTGTTGCTCAAATAAAAGCAATCACTTGTATTTGCCATGTGTACACCTGGCAGGCCAGCCATCTGCCATGGAGAAAACAGCTTCCTGGAACAATAAGGATTAACTTGAAAACACACCTCCTTTGCTGCCATCAGCAATTCCACTCAATAAGCGCCTACTGCAACAGCCACAGATCGAGAGGTTGGTCTTTTATCCCTCTGTTATCGCAGCTTCATTATTATTATGCTCTTTTCTATGGCCTCGATTCACAACCATAACGGAGCCCCAGATTTTCATTATGAAGTGAGACAGTTGCTCACATAGGTGAGTTTTGCATATAGGTGTGCAAATATAGCTGCTTTTATCCGAACGTTTTATGACTGTCAGGACTCCAACAAATCCACCCCCATTCAAATCATGTCTCTAGCTGCATCTCAGAGAAAAGAAAAATGATTTATTAAGTTGACATGTTGGTGTTATAACGCTGGATTCTGCCAATACTAAAATACACCATTCATTTCCCCCTTGACCCTGGTCTTTCCCTCACCCCCTGGTTGTATATTCTTGTTGTGGTTCGCCGGCAGCAGGTGCAGACGGCTGAGGTCTCGGAGAGCGAGGACTTGGATGAGGGCCCTGTGTGTGATGCAGGGATGGGGCCAGGACGATCAGAGAGTGGGGTGCTGCCTTCGGAGCTTGTGGAGGCTGGCAGCAGTGATGAAGAGAACCCCGAGGAGCCTGTGCCCAGTCGGGTGCATGCAGGGCTGCTCAAAGGAAAGAGCAGCTGCAGCAGCATGGGCGACTCGGGAGTAAGGCTGGAAGTTGATGGCCCCTCCCTTAAGGGATAAAAGCCAGCCCTCAGAGATGGGATTCTTTGCAGGAAACAAGGAAGTTCTTGCACTTCAAGTCTTGTGGAAGTTCGGACTATCCTGGTTTGTGTTTGGAGACTTTTGGTTTTGATTATTTCCTTGCAATTTAATCTAGTGCACAACCTTGACAAGTCTTGTTCTTATCTGGGACAATTAGTTTTAATAACATTTTACTGTGAATGAACGGAATTCACAGAGAAGCATTAAAAAGGTTTTGCTTTTATCTCTGTTTGGTGTTTGTTTGCTTGGAACTAGCCTTGGGTCAGAATTCTCCAATGGGACATATCCATAGGCAAGTCATCAATCATGCTCTCCAGTAATATTCTTGCCAGGGTGATTATCTAGGCACTTAAGGAATGCACTGTTTTTCCCGCACTCCGTTTTTCTGGTAGCTAAAAAGACCAAAGGAGTATCTTTTTAGTTGACCATGGCTTTTCCGGCCACCGTTGTTAAGGGAATTGCTGCAGTTGTTAAGCTAGTCACATGGTTGTTAAGTGAATCTGGCTTCCCCATCGGCTTTGCTTGTCAGAAGATCACATAACCCTGGGACAGGGCAACCATCATAAATACAACTCGGTTGCCAATGCTGATCAGCTGAACCTGGGGATGCTGCAAGTTGTAAGTGTGAAAAACGGCCGTCAGTCATTTTTTTCAGTGCTGCTAGAACTTCGAATGGACACTAAAGAAATGGTTGTAAATCGAGACTTATCTGAATGCACTCACAGCATTCAGATATTCACCTTTGTGTTACTAAACAAACCATAATTACATGTATTCCCACAGCATACCAACACAACCACAATGCGCCTTAGCTATTAAAATGACTCCTTCCCATGTCTCAAAAATTATCAGCTGTGATAACAGACTAGATAAATGGCAGGTTTTGAATGTAGCATATCCCCCTTCCTTTAAAATTATGCATGGGAGAGAAATTAACTGAACTCAGTTACTGCATTTCGCTAATTACACAGAAATGGCACCGGATTGCTTAATTTTTTGCTTATCTCTGAAATGGGGTATGTGCTGACAAGCTTGGCTAAGCAGATTATATGCACTATACAGTACTTATCTCTATTCAGTTAAAAGTCCACAGCAAGCTCAGATGAAAGTCAAACATCCAAATGCCAAGGATTTTCATGCCACAAAAGAATAGTAGAAGGAGGTGTGGACAGTTTAATATCCAATGTAATAAATCCACAGGAATGTTAACAGATTGGTTTCATTTAAACAAACGTATATTATATAATTACAGCTTTTTATAAAAACTCTAAATTACAATACAGATCTAACAAAACCCCAGTTTCTAATAATTTGGCACTGTAAATCAAAGCTTAATGGAAATATGCCACTATAAATATTTTGAGTGTGCAGAAAGATCTAACTATCAGAAAGGGCAGGTATATTTTAAAAGGAAAGTGTGATATGGCTTTGTTACATCATAATGTAGCAACCCAGGCTTCTGCCATTGGTCTCTGGGTTAGACATAACATTGGCTACTGCAGGATTTTTATTTTGTTTTTGCATATATATTTGTATGTCTAATTTGTTGTACTGTAGATACGTAATTTTCACACACACAAAGTTTGCCTTGGTGTGGGTAGACATATTGAAAGTTCCAATTTCATGCAATGTCAGAAAGCCAAAAAGAGAACTTTAAGATAGTTTAATCAAGGTACAACACTAACTTCGTGTAGGAAATTCATCAGCCAGACAATCTTAAATTTATTATACTCTTTGTCTGAAATATATGATTTATTCTCCATAGAGAATATTTTCCATATTCTAAAAAATTATCAAATTTTATGAAACTGTCCTCCAAAAAGGAACTTTCTTCATCAGAATATAAACATTGCTCCTAAAAACCACTAGGTCACTTAACAATTGATTTTACATTATGCCACATTTCAATTAATCCATCCAAATTTGCTGCCAGATTCTTATTTCAATCATGCTCAAACTGAGACCCTCTTTTTAAAAAAAAAAAAAAAAATTCATTTCCAGCAAACTATAAAAATGCATATTTTTATGGCTGGTTGCCTCAGATTTCAAAGCCAAACTCCAAAGCATCCCATCTCAGCCATGGACTTCGCTATGTAACCATCAAAATATTAATGTTAGTTTCTAGTCCCTTAAAAGAAGTAGAGATACAAAGGCAAAGAAATTGCGACTTAGATCTAGTTTTTAATATCTTTTGTGATGACATTTACCCACATCAAAGGCAGGTGCCTTCCAGATGTTTTCAATTTCATCAGTCCCAACACCATTGACAAGAAATTTATGAATGAAGGGAAATGTACAGGTTCCAGGTTAATATTACAGGATCCAATATGGGTCTGTCACTGAGAGCCAGAAGTTTTGTCTCCCAAACTTTTGGACTCATGCTGGACCCCATCCTCAAGGAATTTCTCCCCCACCAAAATAAAGGTGGACTTTCAGCAAGAGTCCAAAAGACTAAAGGACTGGTCCAAGTAACTGAACCAGATTGGATCCTGCAGAAATTTATGAGGTGTTCAAACATTGGGGAAATAAGTTGTCTATCTCTGTCCTCCATTTAATCTAGGTTTTATATGTCTAGGATCTGACCACAAGATCTCACCTTTTGTTAGTTTCTCCTTATCCTAGTTTTCTTTTCTTCGTGCTCAAGATTCAGAACATCTCATCCACCGGTTTTGCACCTCTGTTGCAACAGATACATTACAAAGGCTAGTTTCACACCAACAACAAAACTCCCCTGTCGATTGCATCTTTCATCACCACAAATATTTCACTTGGACATTGTGGAAAAAGCCATATATTGATCAGAAAGCTACATCAAGATGAAAACCAAAACCAGATTCTCATGGTTTTAAGTTCTGGGAATTCCAAAGGTTTGATTTCTTTTTCTCATCAATATATCTACCCTTCTGGTCCACTGATTTGATTTTTGGAGTTTTCTAAAAGCCCTTTCTCTTTCAGCAAAGCAAATCAATTACAAAGAAGTTTCTACAGCACATTTATTTAATAGAATTAAGATTCAGGTTAATCAAACAGCCTTCTGAAGCAGGCAACACTTTACTTGAGATACTCAGGACAACTAATAGGAAGGCTTTCAAAATCAGTCACCTAGACTCAAAGAAATTAAATATATACTTCTACAATACAGGACCTATATCAAAGCTTATGAAAGTCGATCCATTTTTCCCCCCAAACACAGGTGGGTCCTGCCCCAAAATTTTCAGTTAAACAAGTGGCAGTTCATCCTGGATAAGATCCTTCTACCACCGAAAGTACTACTTAAAGTTAAATGTCCAAAAATTGGTTACACATAAAAGCCAATATCAATTCAAGTTTGTATTAAGAGACAACTTATTAAAAAAATGCTCTGTTATCCCTGCAGGGTGTGTGTGTGTGTGTGTATTAAGATAAGGAATTAAAAACATGGAAAAGGGGAAGGGGGGAAATACTTAAGGTAACCAATTCAGGGATCATTAACTTTACAAATTGTGAACATGATCATGTTTTTGTTTAAATTCTGTTGAAAACTCAAGTACATAAATTTCCTGATGCTCCTTCTGGAGTGTCAGTCAGGACAGTTAAGAAAACAGCAATGTGGAAGCTGCACTCAAGCGAGGAGGAACCTGCCTAACCATCAAGGGGTGTGTAAACAACTTCTTGGAAATACATTGGTGAGAAAAAACCTTGAGCAGAAATGAACGGTGATAGAAGAATCAGAAGTTTGTCTTCGTGAAAAGAGCCGTGCCGAAGCTGACCCCCACAGCTCCAACTGCCGATATTTGCACTCAATGCAGATGTTACAGGTTGGAGCTCAAAGCACTCTGCCCCGTTTGTATCTTATGCTTATTGCTTGTGGCCCTTTGGCTGCAAGGTTAAAAAGAATAAGGCAGTGAGTTTTCCCGAAGGTTGGAAAAATTAGGCACTCTGACAATTTGCACAGAGCTTGTTCTCCTGTCGCCTGTAGCTTTGGAGCTGGATGGAGCATTGATAGATGCCAAAGGTAGTCAGCAGCAATTGTCTGGCCTTGGATTGGATTTCCTCCCACTTGGGTGAACTACCAGGAACTGAAAGACAAGAAAGCCACAAAACAAAGGAAAAATAACAATGGTTTGTTGATGTCTTGCGACGCGTCTATGGAAGGTAGCTCTCCTGGTGAACAGCCAAAACTATCATGTTTATTTAAAAAGATGGGAGATGTTGACTCTGATCACCCATACAAGGATGGTTTCAATGTCACATTATCTCCTTCCCAAAGGATGACCAACAAGTATTGTGAGTTATCGTCCCTATGCAGTCCTGATCCTATTTGGTGATCTAATTAGTAGATCATTTAGTTATATATATGTATACATGCTTCATGCGCCTTAATAGCTCTGCCATTATCTTGACAAATGCTTGAGACTGAGGGAAGCAGCTGAAATGAGAATTGATTGTTGTTATAAGCAAACCTGAGGAGTCCCTGGTGGGCTGATCTGTTGGGAAAACACAAGCAAGTTTCCAATGGTTTATTGATTTGTCTGCTAGGATTGTCTTGGCAGTTGATTTTTAGGGTTTCTACCTTGAATATCCTCTATTTAATGAACTGGTTGAAGAGCTTTTCAAGTTCAGAATTGCTCTCCAATTGCTCTGTCCTGTTCTTAAGAATGATGGAGAAAAAAATGGAAATATTCTTGAAACATTTCTCCCGTAGATGCATTCTCTATGGAGCTTGTTGTGATCTAATAGCAACGGGCAGCTTGAAGAACTTTCACAAAGCCTAAAGATTGAAGGATCATTCATAAGGAAGCTCTTTTTAGCTCTGCATTCTTACTAGAAGAGAACTTAGTTTCTACCTGTCAGATCCATCAAGTGACGGAGAACTGCAAAGCCCAATCACTGTCAAGCCATCAATCACTGCCAATCAATGATCAGCTGACAGACCAACCTCCTACAGAAGCAAACATCATCTTGTCCAATCACTCAGGTGTCCTTCTTACCCATGAGATGCTAAATCTTCATCTTAGAACCCCAGTGAGGAAAATAAAATACAATTCAATCTAAATGCTTCTTTAAAAAATCATTTTTGACCTGGGATGATCAAATTAATTTGTTTCTTCCCACCCCTTGCCTGTTTTGTGATTTTTGATTGCCAGCTTTTGATTAGAGCCTTTCTCTCTCGTTTTACTTTACAGATAGTATTTTAGAGGCCATGGATCAACATATTTTACCTAATTGTAGGTGGACAATGGCAATTGTTTTTCCTGATGTTAGAGACCAGACATACAGGCTTTCCACTGAAAATACGTCTTCAATTTTCATCAACTCTTCTCTAATAAGGTCCACATTTAAATGTCTTGGAACTCCTACAAACGAAACAAAGAACCAGGCACAGATTTTTATGTTTAGATTGAAAAATATATGCCATATATGAACAATCTGTGAAACAAAAATAAAAGAGTTGGTTTGGAGTATTTGCGAGTAATTCTTGTGACTTGTTTCAACCTTGCTTAGTAATGGAATATTACACTCTCAATTATGGTCACATCAAGGACTGCCTGTGTATTATATGAAACAAATCAAGCTATCTTTCCTATGTTGATAGTCCAACATTAAAAAAAAAAACCCTGTACCAGAGGGCAGGACAAGAAACAATGGATGGAAACTAATCAAGGAGAGAAGCAACCTGGAATTAAGGAGAAATTTCTTCACAGTGAGGATATTTAACCAGTGGAAAGGCTTGCCACAAGAAGTTGTGGGTGCTTCATCACTGTAGAATTTTAAGAAAAGACTGGACATCCACCTATCTGAAATGGTACATAGGATCTCCTTCTTGGGCAGGGAGCTGGGCTAGAAGACCTCCAAGGTTCCTTCCATCTCTATTCTGATTCTAAACTAAAATATTTGTATTAAATGTCACCATGCAATTGCATAATCAGGTCATTCAATATCATAAGATGTGCAATGTTATTTTGACATCATCAAGGCTTGTTCTGATGCCAAATAAGAGTTAGGTTGAGTAGAGTTAACCGCATCAAGTTCATGATGAAAATTAGTTAAGTGTACGTGTATCGTTTTAAAAAGCCCTCTGAATACTATCTCTTCCCAGTTGCTGGCACATTTTCAACAGCTCTTACCTTCAAGTACAATTATTCCGGTGTCCCGTATGATCCGAAAGGTCGTAAAAGCCACAAGAACTGAAAATACGTAGGTACATATAGGATCAGCAATCTTGTATTCTGGCTGAAATGAAAAAGGTTAAAGCCTTGTAACAAAAGTCCCTGGCTGTAAATATTTTTGAAGGCTTAAAAATGGGGGTGTGGGAAGAACCCCATCAGTCTATATTTTAAGGATGGATGTAAGAATCGGTGGCAAATCAATACGATTGCCACAGTTATTAGTTTCCTACTCCATCCATCAGTGGTGGTATTCAAATTTCTTTACTATCAGTTCTGTGGGTGTGGCTTGGTGGGCGTGGCAGGGGAAGGATTCTGTAAAATCTCCATTCCCTCCCCATCCCACTAACCTGCTTTCCAGCTCCGTTCTCCTGTGCAGGGCAACCAAAGAAGACCCAGCCAATCAGCTGGGACTCAGGAGAATAGATGGGGGCGGGGCCAGTCAGAGGTGGGATTTGTCGGTTCTCCAAACTACTCAAAATTTCCACTCCTGATTCTCCAGAACCGGTCAGAACCTGCTGGATACCACCCTCTGCTGTCCATTCAATTTTTCATGAAATCAAGTGTCTTTGTTTTTTCTTTTAAACAACTGAAACACCCAGTTTATTCTGGGGTAACTTTGGGAAATATACAATATGCGTTTGCAATGCGCAGTTTTCCACACCGCTTATGTCAATAAGCTATACTTGCAAGAATCAGTTTTGTGGAAGAGGGCTAATTTGGGTGTGCTTTTTCCCACACAAAAGTAACATTTTCCCTGTTAAGAAGATGCCAGCCAGCTCCATTTGTTTACAATTTGTACAATAGGACCCAAATTTTCTCGTGAATACTATTCTTTAAGCGCAACTTCATTGCAACTATAATTTGGACCGTGACTGATAAGAAAAGGAGCATGCAGCTGTAGAACAAAGGCTGTTTTATATGCAAGATATTAAATGCCTTTGAGGGAAGGAAAAATCAGCTACAGAGGATCACTGCACTTTTCAGATTAAAAAAACCTACTGATTTATTTAACTACCTTAATTAATCATCCTCGACTACAGTGCTTGGACTGATAGGCAGTTTGAAATACAGTTAACCTTTGTGCTGTACTGAATGTTTTTGCAAATGGGCCAAGTAGCACAGCAGTCTTGCTAGACAGAACCACCCAGGTTTCAATCCCAACATCTGTACACTGAGTACTATCTACAAGGAGACCTTTTGAAGAGTTTTCCTTAATCCTTGAAAGCTCAGTATAGACGGTGTAAAAGGGTCCAATGGCACAACTCCACGCACTGTATTTATTTAATTATTTTTAAAATGTATTGTCCACCCATCTTACCACAAGGTATGTATGGCTTTTTTTTTTTCACATGTTCCCCATTCCAACCCCACTACCACGACAGGTGATTCAGAAAATAATCTGTTAATTCCAATAACCATACGCAACCTTTCTGTCAAGTGTAAGTAGGGTTTGCAAAGTGTTAAAAAGTACCAACAGAATTTTTTTAAAAGTGCCGTTTCTTTTAAAATAGGTCAGAACCTTTGGGGGGAAAACAACATAACATTGCAAACACATGCCAAAAAGAAAAGAACGTCACATGCATTGCAATTGTTTGAGGATATCTATCTATCTATCTATCTATCTATCTATCTATGACCTATCTATCTATCTATCTATCTATCTATGCATCTATCTATCTATCTATCTATCTATCTATCCATCCATCCATCTTTATCTATTTATCTATATCTGTCTATTTATCTATCTCTATTTATCTCTATATATCTATTTATTTATCTATATATCTATCTATATCTATTTATCTATCTCTATCTATCGATCGATCGATCTTTATCTATTTATCTATATCTCTATCTCTATCTCTATGTATCTATTTATTTATCTATTTATCTATTTATCTATATCTATTTATCTATCTCTATCTATCTAGCTATCCATCTTTATCTATTTATCTCTGTATCTATTTATTTATCTATATATCTATATCTATTTATCTATCTATCCATCTTTATCTATTTATCTATATCTATCTATCTATTTATCTCTATGTATCTATTTATTTATCTATTTATATCTTTCTATCTAGCTATCAGAAAAAATGTCCCACTGAACTGAGGTAGGGTCAAAGCCGAAAAGACTATTTTTCCAATTATCTCAAACCTTCCTCCTCTTAACTAGTAACAAGCAAGTCTCTAAAAGCCCTGTTTGGAAACATTTATTTGAAGGGAGGTTAAGAATTCCAGCACAAAAATTCCAATAGGAATTCCAACAAGTAGTGTTACTTTAAGTTGAAAATGTGGCAAATATATATAGGCAGTTTTATGGCACTAAATTCTGGTTCATTTTTTGGGGGGCATGTTTATGATAAAGGGAGCAGGAAACCTGCCTCATTAACAGTGGACAAAATTCAACTGTTGATTATTTTTACTCCCTGCTAGTCTTACCATCAGTCTGAGAATTAACAAATTTCTTGCAAAAGGAAGGTGAGGGGCTTATATAGAAACCTTACTGAAACTCAGCAGTTATCAATTCCAGCCATACATCATACAACACATGAGGTCAGATCCTGATAAGCTTGTGTTCAAAGAAAGTCTGCACTTTCGAAAACAGTGTCCCTCAAAACCCTAAATACAAATTTAACAGCAAGTAAAATACTGTTGCATTGTTTACACACACACCCAGCCATTTCAGCTCCGTTCCTATCTGAGCAGATACTACACCTCCTTGAACAGATTGATTCTCCAGCTCACCAAAAGAGAAGACATTGTTTCCTATGCAGAAAAAACAATCGCCGGCACATTCAAAGGAAAATGGATAGGATGTGGAGTCCTCTGAGCTTGGTTGTTTTCTTGCAGGTGTTTCATTCATCAGGGCTAGTAGGGAGTGGAGTTTGCTCTCGTTTTGTATTCTAGTGGCCCCTGCCTACTAGCTCTAGAAAAAGTGCAGAGAAGAGCATCCAGGATGGTTAGGGGACTGGAGGCTAAAACATACGATGGACGGTTGCAGGAACTGGGCCTGGCTAGTGTAGGGAAGAGAAGGACCAGGGGAGACAAGATAGCAAGTCTTCCAATATTTGAGGGGCTGCCCCAGAGAGGAGGAAGGGGTCAAGCTATTTTCTAAAGCACCCAAAGGCCAGACAAGGAATAATGAATGGAAACTGAACAAGGAGAGATTTAACCTGGAAATAAGGAGAAACTTTCTGACAGTGAGAACAATCAACCAATGGAACAGAAGTTGCCCTCGGAACTTGTGGGAGCGCCATCACTTGAGACTTTCCAGAAGAGACTGGACTGCCATTTGTGAGAAATGGTATAGGGTCTCCTGCTTGGGCAGGGGGTTGGACTAGATGACCTACAAGGCCCTTTCCAACTCTGATTATCTGTTATCTGTTAAGCCCTGATGATGTTACCTAGTTTGCCAACAAAACTTCTGCAAGCAAACAACCAAGTTCAGAGAGCACCAAGGACCCCGCATTTCAACCCCAAGCTACAAACATTCTTCTCTATGGGTAGGACGTTTTTGCATGAATAAACCTGTTAGGAATATGAGTCACCTAACAGGTATTTGGGTTAGAAATATATAAACCAGGATAAACATTTTAGTACTATGTCTTTAAGGGAATGCAAGAGCATGCAATTGAGTGTGGTTTCTCAAACAGCCATAAGATGGAGCCAGAAACCTGGTTTGTCTTAGTCTGAGTCTCAGAAGAGAGTGTAAGCGTATCTCTGTTTCCTTCTGTTGGAAAATATTGTCGTTGCTCCATTTCTTCTAATTAACTGATATTACTGGATTTAATGTAAGTCTGATACTGAATTGTTTTTGACACTGGAATTTGATATTTGGATTATCCCTGGATTGAAAAACTGACTGATTTTACCTGTGAATGACTTGGATTGCTTATTTTGGACTTTTCTAAAACCTTTCTGGAAGTAAAAACCTACATTTACTGTACAGTATATCTGTGTACTGTGTTTGTATTATTCAAACACTCCTCTCTATACGTCTCCCTGTATGCGCTCATTCTCCTAACGGGGAATTACCTCAACAAAACCCATTACAACATCCCAAGGCAGAACAACCCCCACTTTCTAGCGAAGAAACCCTGCCTACCTTAAATCGAATGATGTACGCAGCGACCAGCACGCCAATACTTTGGACCAAATCTCCCAGGGCGTGGACGAAGGCCGCTCTCACAGCCAAGCTGCCATGGCTGTGGCCATGAGAGTGCCCAGGGGATGCAGCGGAAGAGCCGGGCGGAGGAACCGATGAAGGCGTGTGTGAATGGGAGTGGAGGTGACCAGACTGGCTCAGCAGGAAGCCCATTCTGAAATGAAAAGGAGAGAGGAAAGATCCTTTAAAGAGCCACTTTGCTTTGGAAATGCCAATGGGGTTAAAAACACAAAGTCGGCTACAGAATTTTGATTTATTTATTTATTTATTAATAAAGCTATGCAGTGCATCACAATCAAAGCCAAAGGGGTATAGTAGAACCTCGGTTCGCGACCAAATCGGGTAGTGAACAAAAAAATCCACCCAATTTTTGAATCGGGTCACGATTCAAAAATCGGGCGGCGAATAAAATCGGCACGGGAAGATTCCCTTTTCGCGTTGATTTTCCCTTCATCATTTTTTTAACTGCACCATTTTTTTTACTGCGCACATGTGCAGTTGGTGGTGCTTCTGGACATGACCAAATCGGGGTGTGACCGAAGTCTGGGAATGGATTATGGTCACGACCAGAAATTCCACTATATTTTGGTACATAAAATACAGATAGTTACATAATGTAACTATCCAATTGGGTCTGACTCTACAGGATGCTGTTCGTCCCCATTTGCGTTGTCCAAAGATGCTTCTGTGGTCATGTGGCCAGCATGGCTATATACTGAAGAACCACCAAAGTGGTACCTATTTATCTACTTGCATTTGCATGCTTTCGAACTGCTAAGTTGTCAGGAGCTGAGGCTAGAAAGGAAGCTCACCCTGATATACGATACTTGGGTGTTGAACTGCCAACCTTCCAGTCAGTGGTGGGATTCAAAAAAAATTACTACTGTTTCTGTGGGCATGGCTTGATGGGCGTGACGTGGCTTGGAGGGCATGGCTTGGTGGATGTGGCAGGGGAAGGATACTGTAAAATCCCCATTCTATTCCCATTCCACTAACCTGCTTTCTAGTTCCATTCTCCTGTGCAGGGCAACAAAAGAAGAACCAGCTGATCAGCTGGGACTCAATGGAAGGCAGAGACTAGATGGGGACAGGACCAGTTAGAGGTGGTATTGCCGGTTCTCCCAACTACTCAAAATTTCCGCTACTGGTTTTCCAGAACTGGTCAAAACCTGCTGAATACCCCCTCTGCTTCTGGTCAACAACTCCAGCTGCTTAACCATAGAGGCACAAATGCAGCACCATTCTTTCTACAGTGGCTCCTTGAACCCCAGGAAAGTCACATTGGATTTGTTTGATGGCTGTGAGATTTGTGCCCCTATAAGACACCGAAGCAATTTTATTTTTTGATCCAAAGTGTTCCTAGCTTTCAGCCCAAAAGTCTGAAAAATAATCAGTTGCTTGTTCACGAGACCTAATGGGAGTCAGAAGTACTTTCTAATACTGCTCTGCAAAGCCACTGTAAATATATATACGCTTACACATCAGCTGCTTGGGCAGCCAGCCTATCTGAACAACGTTTCTCCAAAGTTACTTTTGCTCTATTATATTTCACTCTTCCTGCTAATCTGCTGGGCCTGGCCTCCTGCCCATCTTCAAGGAGAAAAATCACTCCGGGCCTCTGCTTGCCAAGAAGAACAGCGGGACAGAAATCCCCTCATCTTCCTTATGCCCCATTATTCAAGTATGCTTTGATCTTGGCGTAGTAGTGAGAAAAAAAAAACTTTGTCCTCTCATTGGCAGAGCCTTCTGCTCCCCAAATCCTTCCAACTCTGTTAATCTGTAATTAAACTTAGGATATGAAACCCTAACCCTATGGCTATGAAATGCCATCACGATCAATAGACTTCCCTTTTTTAAAACAATCCTGTAATCCCTTAATTTAGGGTAGATTCATGGACGACTGGCTGGAGCTGAGCGTTTACTTGCCAGATCAAGATCAATAGACCATCCATCTTATATAGAATGAAAATGATAACTTACATGAGGTTTACTGCAACCCCAACAGCTGCAGTGATAAGCATTACATCTCCATTAATCTCATAGTCCATGTGGATAGTTCGCTGAACAGCCTCGTATAAGAGGAAAACCATCAGGATGTAAATCAACAGTACACTGAAGACGGCGGACAAAACCTCTGGGAGAGAAGAAGCAAAACATCAACAATTGAACAAGGAGATCCAAGTACATCCTCCCAACCTAACCACCAACTCTGAAGATGGCCTGACTGAGGCCATCTTTGAGGCTTCAGCATTGCCACAATGGAGATGAGGGTTAGGGAAGACGGAGAGTAGAGATAGCTGGAGAGGTTTGTAGCCAAAACAAAATAGTTCCCTCTGGGAACCAAGGACATTCCTACAGGGGGCTGGAGAGAGGAGGGTGAAGTTACCAAGCAACCGGACAGTGCTTTGATTGGACCATGTGACTGATTGTTTGGGAAGAGGGAGAAAACATTTACTTTTAATTAGATGAAACCTGCAGGACCCATTAGAGTCGGTTTTCACTAGTTTGTGCCCATATGATGTGTCCAATAAAACTGTTCCTTAAGGAATCTACCTGCCTTGGAGGTCTGTTTGCTATGGGTATATTAATTGCAACCCTAACATTAACTTTTAAAGCTTAAAATGCATTCTTTTTTATTGTTATTATTATTATCCAAACAATTTTTTTATTCTTTAAATATCTCTGAGTGAACAATGTGATTCCAGGTTTAAAACATACATAATCATAATTGCATTTTCAGCTTTCTTATCCAGTTTCATATCATATCATTACCTATTCCATTTTTCTTTTAATATATTTTATCATTTCATGTTCATTCATCATTTCCAAACAGAAAAAAAATCCTAAAATTACCCCCTTTTATTGTCAATTCAATCTTACCACCTATTTTTATTTTATTCTCCCCTTTTATTCCATTAACCCAATATATAACAAATTAAAAATAATAATAAAAAACACATATCTATATAGCCTTTTTTAGTTACTACATCCTATATTAACCACAATGACCTCCTATTTACCTTTTTATATGTGCATATCTATCTTTCCCCCAAATGGGTTCCTCATGGTATTCTTTCCCTATTACATAATAAATCTTATGTTCATTCCAAAAGCATTTATAAAACAAACCCATTATAAATGTTAATAACAATATTATAAATTTTAATTTCCATAATCTATGTTGATTTTCTTCATCACCTTAGTAATAATTATACAGTAGTTTTATTTTTAATTTTAATACTTTTACACTGTTAAAAAAAAAAAGAGTGAGATTTGCCTTGATAAAGCAGCTACTTCCAAATGACTCAAGAGGAAATATTTAAAATCAGATGCAATACAGATCATCCTCGACTTACAACAGTTCATTTAGCAGCCATTCAAAGTTACAACGGCCCTGAACAAAAAAGTGACTTAGGACCATTTTTCACAGTTACGACCATCGTAGCATTCTCTGTGGTCACATGATCAAAATTTAGAGGCTTCCTGGGCCCTGGTTCATACTTACGACCTTTGCTGTGTCTCAAGGACCCACGTGGTCCCCTTTTGAGACCTTCTGACAAGCCATGTCAATGGGGAAGCTGGTTGCACTTAATAACTGGGTTACCAACTTCTCAACTGCACAGATTCACTTAACAACTGTGGCAAGAAAGGTCGTACAAAAGTGGGGGGGGGGAATTCACGTAATGAATGTTTTGCTTAACAACATAAAACTATGGGTCAATTCTGGTTGTAAGTCAAGGACTATCTGTACTATGGGGAAAAATAAGCAGATGCTGGGCTGCTACAAATAAATAAGAAGTCTCTCTAAAACAGGGATCTTCAAACTCTTCAGTCATTGATCGCTTCAGGAAACGTCGATGGAGATTCTCAGTCATCCAGGTCATGGTTGTCCCAAAGGTCAGAACTGAAGAAGCTTCTCTGGATGAGAAGTGAAACGTCTTTGAGCAAAAACAGAGGAAGTCCCGTCACCTTTCAAAAAAGCACCTTTGGGATCACTTCAGGAAGTTTCTGATCATTCATTGGCCTGCCAACATTTATCATGCAAAGCCCAATTGCATCTCTCATGATATCTCAGCAAAGATGTGTTATTCCAAGGGTCTTTAAGACGTGTGGACTTCAACTCCCAGAATTCCCGAGCTAACATGACTGGAGGAGGAATTCTGGGAGTTGAAGTCCACAAGTCTTAAAGTTTGAAGACCCCTGTGTTATTCAATCAGTGTGACACACACTGTTCTGACACTGTTTCCGAGAGCAAACACAAGACAAAGGCAGCAGCCCAACCTTTTAAAGTTTAATCTACAAATTCTGTTTCTTCACAGATAAAAGGCTGCTTCCAACTAATTAGCTCCAACAAGAAAGAGCCTTGCCAAGTTTTTGCAAGGCTGCCAAAAAACAACAGATAAGAAATAGTTTACAACACAAGAGTCTTCAAATACCAACTGTAATGTCCACGAGACTGAGTTTCAAAACATCTTTGCTTCCTGCAAAGAACGTCCGATTCACAGCTGGCTTTTATCTTCTTGAAGGAGGGGCCATTTCCTTGCAGCCTTACTCCTGAGTCTCCCATGCTGTTGCAGTTGCTCTTTCCTGTGAGCAGCCCTGCACTCACGCGCACTCGGCATAGGCTTCTCGGGAACCTCCTCATTGCTGCTGCCAGCCCCCACAATCTCTGAAGGCAGCAGTCCACTCCCTAATGGTCCTGGCCCCTCATCTGAGTCCTCGCTCTCCCCCAGCCACCCGCATCTGTGGCCAGCTAACCACAACAAGCACAATCTGATGTGTCCCACATATAACAGCACTAGATGTTCTGCCACGTTGGTTACCCAGCACTGTGTAATCAACAAGTGACATTATCGTAGCTTTATTTAGAACAGGAAATCCTCTGTTAAAAAAACAACAACAGCATAATTCCAATTTTCATAGCAAGTTAAGGCATTGAAACTAAGGTAAGAGAATAGGTGCAAGGTTTGTTTTTATCCTGGATGAAAGTGGAGTTGTATTTCACAAACTCAGTCTGTCAAGTTTTCAACTCTACAACTGAGAGATTTTCCTCCATTATGATAATATCCCCATCAATTCACGTATTAAAGCCATACTGTAGTTTACTGTAGAACAGCAAGTCATCCTGGATCTCAAACAACACAGATTTTGGCAGCTGTGAAACTTTTCTTTCAAGAGTTCTTAATTTTTGTTGAATGAATATCCTTATGACCGAAACACAAGCCACTGAGGCTAAAAGGCATGTGAATGCACACCAGTGCCTGACTTTTATTACAGAGAACATTAAAGCATGGAGGGGAAATGCTGAAAAATCTAATTACAGCTTCGGAAAAGAGAATCAAATAAACAGTGGATTGAATAATGTGAGCAGAAACTAACCAAGCAGAGTCACGAAGGAGCAAAATTACAGCACATCTAATTGAAAAATATTTCTCTTCTTTTCCCTTTGGCTTAATGACTTCTCCTTCTAAGAGCTAATATAACTATATTTTTAGAAACATCTTGTGAAAACTGATAAGGTTTTCACAGGGGAACTGTAATTAAAGAACACCCCATTCATTCATTCATCCCCTGGGATAGGAAAAACCAATAGAAAAGTGCAGGTTTTTTGAGCTATTTTGGATTGCAATTCAAACAATCCCTTTATTCGCAACTATTTTGATTGAACCTGGTGGGACTACAAATCTATAACATGTTTTGGACACCGCATTGTTCAATCCTTCTGTGTGTATTTTTGGGCATGTTAGTCCCACTGAAATATACAAGTTAAAAGTAAGACTATTATTTGTTGAGAGCCACTTTGGTATAGTAGCTAAAGCACCAGCTAAAAACCGGGAGCCTGTGAGTTCTATTGCTACCTGAGACACTGTGGTAAGGTTTATATCCAAATATAGTTTATTCTTTATACTGCTCCATCTTCCCTTAAAATATTAACAGAATAGTCTGAGAATCAAATTAGCAAACTTCATCAAACTTCAAAATAAGTTACCCAGACATAATCAAAAAATAAGCTCCCCCTATAAAAGTTTGCATTGTACCCCATTTCTCTGCAGCCTGCCCTTAAAAGCGAACTCTTTTGCTTTTAAGAATACATACTTCTTCTTTCCACACACTTGTCTGGATTTCATTTTTATTTATTCCTGTGCAATCCTGGCTCCAGTTGGAACCCCAAATTATTCTTCTGACAAACCAAAGCCAGCAGGGTCATTTGGGGCCAATCACTCTCTCTCAGCCCTAGGAAGGAGGCAATGGCAAACCACTTCTGAAAAGCCTTGCCAAGAAAACGGCAGCGACTAATCCAGGCAGGCGCTAGGAATCAAAACTGATTTAAAGACATACCTGCAAGCTGTTTGTACTTGAGGTAGCTCTCCCTCCTTCTATGTTTTCCCACAACACTCCTGGGAGATGGAGAGTTTGACTGGCACAGATTTGTTCTAGGGAGCTTCCATTGTGGAGGAAAAACTTTTACCTGGGTCTCCGTTACTAGCCCCGAACACCTTAAAGTAGAGTTGTAGACAATTGTAGATAATCTTCTCTATCTCTGCCTGCCAATTGCCTCACATGTATCTCAGATGCACAGTGTTAGGGGACGAATGACTAGTCTAATCAACAATGAACTTATGAAAAGATGCCTAATTTTGTGCTACATCAGAGGCAAGAGAACTTTTGTCAAGACAGGGATGATGACAAGAGCCCTAGTGGTGCAGTGGTTAGAATGCAGTACTGCAGGCTAACTCTGCTCACGGCGAGCAGTTCGATCCTGACCAGCTCAAGGTTGACTCAGCCTTTAATCCTTCCAAGGTTAGTCAAATGAGGACTCAGTCAATATCCCGACTCTGTAAACCCACTTAGAGAGGGCTGTAAAGCACTGTGAAGCTGTATATAAGTCTAAGTGCTGCTGCTATTGCTATGATAGGATTCCACACTGCAAATGCAAGTTACTTAGTATTTCAAACACAGAACTACTTTTCCTTTCAACCAGGTGCAATTGGATCTGAACTGGAAGACCAATCAAAAATAAAACACCAGAAACTCGGGATCCTTCTCTGTATCTAACATCATACACTTTGAGTTGAGGGGGGAAAAAGAGACTTTCAAACGAAGTATACATATGGTCCACAGCATGGGAACTGAGACACCATTAAACATTATGAGGATCTACATATACTGCACATCTTCAACGTTTCAACATCGCTTCTGTTGGTTCCTGCAAGGCTGATTCTTAGGAAAACGAATGCCAAACTGTAGTAGCTACTAGCACTGAATCATATCTCATTGTGAAAGATCTGCCTATAGAAACTGTTGTCACAAGACATCTCTTTGGGCTGCAGACAGATATACCCAAGATGTTTACTTATGCTAAAGAGTTTCAAGGAAGTACACGGAACAGGCTTAAAAGTACTTGAATCAGAGGGGATGAATATGGTGACCTTCACCCCAACTGTCTCCGCCTGTACTGAATCCTTAAGTCAACAGCTCAAAACAGACCTTGCAAATTAACACTTTTATAGAGATATAACATTGTTATTGATCTGCCACTTTCTTACCTAAGAGCCTCGGTGGCACAGTGGTTAAAGTGCAGGACTGCAGGCTACTTCTGCTGACTGCTGGGTGCCTGCAGTTTGGCAGATCGAATCCCACCAGGCTCAAGGTGGACTCAGCCTTCCATCCTTCCGAGGTGGGTATAAAATGAGGACCCAGATTGTTAGGGGCAAGAGGCTGACTCTGTAAACAGCTTAGAGAGGGCTGTAAAGCAGTTACATAAGTCTAAGTGCTATTGCATCTACCACTTTCTTACCAAAGTAAGCAAATGTCTTACCCTGACATCTTGCTAGATCATAATTTTTGTCAACTCTGGCACAGCCCAGGGCCATTGGGAATTGCAGCTTGATACAGATGGAGGGCACCCCAGTAGGAGAAAATAAACAGAAGAGAGAAACTTCTACTCTCAACCAGCACAGGCAATTTCAAAAGTCTCCTACCTAATCGATGGAATCCAAAGGTGAAGTTTTTTGTGGGTGCTTTTCCAGAGAGCCACAAAGCGAGGAGTGTTAAAATAATGCTGCTGAGATCTGTTAACATGTGAAGCGCATCTGTCATGACAGCTAGACTGTTGGCAACATATCCACCTTCATGCAGAAGTTTAAAAGAGGGAGAGAAAGGTTAGATATATTGACATATTACCCCCTCAAAAGCCCCACATATATTTAGCAAGGAGTTACACCCAATGGTGGGATTCAAAATTTTTTACTACCGGTTCTGTGGGCGTGGCTTGGTGGGCGTGGCAGGGGAAGGATACTGTAAAATCTCCAGTCAGAGGTGGGATTTGCCGATTCTCCGAACTACTCAAAATGTCCATTCCCGGTTCTCCATAACTGGTCAGAACCTACTGAATACCACCTCTGGTTGTACCAATCACAGCTTCCATGCTTGAAGTGATTTTGGATTTTACCAAGTAGACTGATAGATCTTTACAGAAATGGCCGGTTCATATTATGATGAAAAAGCAAAAAGTTGTGATTTGATGTTAATGCCTTATTTTACTGTAACAGAGAAAGTCGGAAGTCAATGTTTCTTTTTCTTTCTTTTCTTATCCTTCCTCACTTCCCTTCTCCCTTTTCCTCCCCACTGCTTTTCTATTTACTTTTGTGTTTTGAATTTTACAATATTTTCTAACTCAATAAAATGTCAAACTGGAAAAAAAATCACAGCTTCCCAAACTATCTGATGGTGATGATGTTATCCGTTCAGTTGTGTCCACCTCTTGGAGATTCTATGGGCCAGGTCCCTCCATATCTGTTGTGCGACAAATCATAGTCACATTTACAGATTGTGTTTCAACATATACACTGGAGAGTGAGGAATGGACAACCATCACAATAGCTCCAATCAAATATGTTTTTGGATTTTATAATCAGGTTTTAATATCCTCAGCAGGAAATCAACTTAGGTAGCAATCACCACACACTCAATTTATTTCATAACTTATTTCTGAATAAGCACCAATGTTCCTGAAAGGACTCAATTCTTTAAACATTGAGAATTCAGAACCTGTCTTTAAACTAGCAATTTCCAGAAGATTTACATCCTGTAATTAAATGGCTCTAGCTACAGGTTTTAATTCCTGGGCTCATTTCATTTGCAGGAAGGGTTTAGAAGAAACTTAGCACAGGGTTTGTTTTTTTTCCCTATTTCAACTTATAAAAATATTTTTTTTTAAATAGTATTTTTAAGACACCACCTCAACTTGGCAGAAATGGTGTTAGGCAGACAGGGCCTCTAATATTTTAAGAATTGCTCTAAAGTAAGCAAAGTAGCCCAGCCTGATTCACGAAGCAAGCTAGAGTGGAACAGAGAGAACTTTTGATAAATTTAATTGTTTATTTTCCTCTGAGCTCAACCTCTCACATCACCAGCCACGCAGGACATGTGTAGGATTAATAGGCATATCTTGTTTCTGCAATTAAACGCCTGAAACTGGGAAAGAAGAAGCAGAAGTAACTGTGCATTTGCATTCTTGGTGCACAAAGGAACACACTGATCCACAGTGGTACAGATTTTGAGAATAACAACCCGTACCATCTGGCAGGTCTGAGATTCATTTGTAGAAAGGCCTGCCTCACTGCTGCCACCTCTCTTAAAGAGCTCAAAAGAGGCTTGTGAACATCCCCATGTCAATAATGGGTTTGACATCTCATGGCTGCCTTTAATGAGCCATGAAGGACAAAAGTCCAACTCATGGTTGGCAGACCTTCAGAGGCAGTTCAGGAGAGACAGAGAGACAAAACAGGGATGAAAAAGAAAAGCAGGAAGAAATACCATTGTGGAGGTGGAGCACTCTGAAATGGTTATTTATCAGGCCCCAGAAAGTTCATCAAGTTAATCCATCCTTGATTTCTTGCAATGAACCATTTTTACTGCACCGAACATGCAAGAAGCCTGAAGTCTATTTTGGTTAAGCTGGTTTCTGGACAACTTTGTTGAATTTGGAGGGATACAGTCAAAGAAGGACATACAGCTGATGAAGACTAGGGTGCAACCTCCAGAAGCAATTTTTAATAGCAAAGGGAAAGTTGAGGAAATATCTGTCTGAAAGTCTATTTATTAATGATTTCTAATTTTTAAAAAATGGATGGAATGAAATCAAATTCAGTCTATCCAGGTCTCACCCATTGCTTTTGGGGCTTTGTTAGGAGAATAACTGTTAGTTTATGGTAACAAAAGTCAGTATGAGCTGGTAGTGGGTTTTTTTTTTTCAACCAACAAATTTTATTAAAGCCACAACCTTCTGTTTTTAAGACTTATTTTTAATGTGCTAATCAGAAAAGGCACCACCAGATTTCTTCTTCATTTTGGACTGTAATTCTATCTACTGAAAGGCCAGACACGATAAACTTGGATCCAGGATTTAGGTTATCTCCTCAAGACTATTATATGAGAAACTGCCTTTCTATTGTACTAAACTATAAACATGACTTACTTGGCTCAACAGTTTTTAATGAACCTCTGTTGTGTAACTCCAGTTAATTGGGGTTAGTAAATGACAAATGAATCAGGAGTTAACATAAGATAGGAATACAACCTTAAGGGTATCTAAGCTCTGAAACTAAGCTATGTACCAGGGCCAGAGGTGGTATTCAGCCTAGGATCTGACCAGTTCTGGAGAATGGGTAGCAGAAATTTTGGCTAGCTCGGAGAACCGGCAAATATCACCTCTGACTGGACCCGCCCTCATCTATTCTCTGCCTCCCATTGAGGTCCCAGCTGATCGGCTGGGTCTTCTTTTGTTGCCCTGCACAGGAGAACAGAGCTGGAAAGCAGGTTAGAAGGGTGGGGAGGGAATGGGATTTTTCAGTAACCTTCCCCTGCCACGCCCACCAAGCCATGCCCACAGAACTGGTAGTAAAATTTGAATCCCACCACTGACTAGGACTATACTTGATGTATCTACGATTGTGGGTCACATTATTCAGCTGATGTGAAAGATCACATTATTCAGCTGAGCCACTCCACACAATGGCAGATCAAAAAAATGGCACAGTCCATCCTCTCTTTTTGCTGCGGACAGTTTTTCTAAATCTACTGTCCTGTTGCAAAATGCCAGCCTGCCCTTATCCTCCTCCTGCCTGAGAAAATAATTAAACAGCTACTCCACAGCACTCCCTGCTTACAAAGCAACCTCTCTTCCTGCCCCCCCCACTTCCCCCCCCCCAGTCCTGTGCCTGCTGGGCACTCTTACCTACAAGCTCGCCAGTCATAAAGAGAAGGTACAGAATTGCCGCTAAAACCAGCTGCCTCTTCACTTTCTTTTGCTTTAGCCGTTCCCTTTGCTGGGTGCAATTGTTGCAAGGGTCCGTTGTGGGTCCAACCGCAGTATTTCGCAACGCTATGTCCCTGTCCAGCAAGGACTCGTCATCCGAGTGAGGTCCCACACAGGCCCCATTGGCCGAGGTGTCGGCTGCATCGTCTGAAACCACCACTTGAAGTTTCTTGAACCGGGGAAAGTCTTCCTCACCAATCTCGTCCGAAAAATCAAAGGCATTGCAGTCGTTCAGGAACAAGGAATCATTGTTCTTCCTCAGGACCGACTTGAGGCTGTTCCAGATGCTGGAGCCAGCCATGGCCAAGGCTGTCAGTTCTAGAAACACAGCTGGATGCCCCTGGTACCGAGGGACAGGCTGCCTGCCTCTCGGAGGATGGGGGGAACTAGATCTCTGGCATGCCTTGGCTATGTTTGCCCACCATCTCTCTCGTCTAGGCAGAAGTGTCCAAGCAGGGCAGTTTCATTGAGGAATTAAAACTGGGAAAGGCAAAGAGAGAGGCAAGTTAGGAAGTCAGTGAAAAGTTTCAGCCCTCCACCAAGTCCAGGCCGTGCCGCCGTGCCACCCTTCCCCACCCGACACATCACAAAATCTAGAAAGGTACATCGATATCTATGTGGGTAATAGATTAGCAAGAGCCCTTAGACTTATATACCGCTTCCCAGGGCTTTCCAGCCCTCTCTGAGCGGTTTACAGAGTCAGCCTCTTGCCCCCAACAATCTGGGCCCTCATTTTACTGACCTCCCTCCTCCCCATCCCATCTTGTAATGGGGACTTAGTCACTGGATCTTTAGCTTAGCTTACTTTATTGTCATTGCTCATCATACCACGAAATCAAACACCATCTCCAGGGCACATCACCACCATGAAAATAAACACAATCACACATCCTTCACCCTCCACACATTGAACATGCCCTTGACACGGGCACCAACACTGCATTATACAGCAGAATTCAAATGGGCTACTGCCCTGGGATAGGAGCTGTTTTTCAACTCGTTTGTCTTTGTTTTTATTATTCTGTACCCTCTGCCAGATGGTAATAGTATTTCATTTAAGCCTTTTAGGTTTTGTATAGCTTTTATCTTTCTTTCTTTTCTTTTTTTTTAAAAATCAGCCCAGAGTTACCTAGATAGATAAAGATGGGCTGCCAATACATTTTTCAAAGAAACAAAACAAAACAAATAAGGCATTTTGGCTTTCCCAAAGGCTCACTTTCTATACCTCTCCAACAAAGCTTGACAGACGGCTCCCTGTAGCCCTAGCCCAGCCAGGTAGCAATACCTTTTAGACTTATATCCCACTTCACAGCGCCCTTTCTAAGCCGCTGACAAAGTCAGCACATTGCCTGTCCCCCCCCCCCCCGCCCTCGTAACAATCCGGGTCCTCGTTTTTTTACCGACCTCGGAAGAATGGCAGGCTGAGCGATCCCTTCCCAATGGACACGCCACAGCCTTTCACCCAGATCTTGCCCGGGGAGGGAAGAGGGGGCGGGGAAAAATAAGGCCCGGTGCTCTGTCCCGCTGCAGCTGGAAGGCAGGCAGGCAGGCAGCAAATGTGGGGCAACCTGGGCAGGTAACCGCGCCCTGGAGAGAACAAGGTGTTTTAATCCCGGGCATCCCAACCGGGCAGGTTGGACGCCTCCCCGCCGTCAACCCGGCCAAGAACAAGTCATCTGGGCGCGGAGCTCCAGAAAACGCCCCTCGACGGGCTCTGGAGCTTGGAGAGAACCGAGTGAGAGTGAAAGTGAGAGCCCCCCGACGGGCTCCCGGGGCTTGGAGAGAGCCGGGAAGCGGGGAGCCCGTGCGACCTTCCTTTACCTGCAAGCGGACAAGGAGGCGCCCTCCGCGGGGAAGAGCTCCGTGCCTTCGGGGCCATCTCTTCTTCTTCTTCCTCCTCCTCCTCCTCCTCTCGGAGCCGGCGGCAAGTGAAGCGCAGGGCCAGGAATTCCTGCGCTTTCCTCCAGCGCCGAGAAGCGTCGAGTGGCGCTGGGGCAGAGCCAGGCTGCCCGGAGATGAGGCAGAGAGGTTGTGGGCTGCTGCTCGCGAAGAAGAAGACCAAGAGGAGGCATGCCTGAATAGTCATTCATGCGATCGGCTCCATTCTAGCCAGCCCCTCGGTGCCAGCCGTTCAGGGTTGCTTGCCCGCGCGTGGATCGCTGCACACGCATGCATGCATGCATACATACACACACACCGAGAGAGGCACAACCAGGCTTCCAAGCGAGGCCCGAGGGGAAGAGGTGGGAGAAAAGTATAAGAATAACAATAAGGAATAAAATCCTGCTTCCTCGGCTCCGCGCTTTAATGCCAGCCTGGCAGCCTCGCCTTAATTTTTTGCAAGAAAGGGGAAAAAAAAAAATCAAAAATGCGTCTCCGGCTCTTCCTTGGTTCCTTTGCAAGAGGCAAAGCCTCCCCCGAAAAGAGCCGCCCCCGGCCGTCCCTGGCTCCGGGATGAGCCAGCTGGCAGAGCCAGGCTGCCCAGAGATAAGCCAGTTTTCAAGGGGGAGGAGAGCCGCCTCCTCCCTCCCCCGCCTCTTCCCACGTGCGCCGATCCTCTGACACCGCTCCGCAAACCCCACTCCGAAAGCTCGGAGGGGCTGCAAGGCAGGGCGCCGAAGGGGTTAAGAAGTCGCGTGGAAGCGGTGCAGGGTGGGAGCTTTAAGGCGGGGAGGGGAATTAAAGGGGGTGGCGACGAGTGGCTTCCCAATGCAAACATGAAATTTTATTTTTATTTTAAAAAAATCCCAAAAGGAGGGTGGGATTGTCTGCTCACCTTGAACGATGGATGCCTACGCTTTTTATCATTCGGGAATGGCAGCTTGCTCGTGGTGGCTCTCCCCCTCTAACCCAATATCAGGTGATGCTTTGCAAGTGGGGTTGGACTAGATGACCTAACAAGGTCCTTTCCAACTCTGTTAATCTGTTATACAGATTAGTTCTAGGTTTACAAGCTTTCATTCAGTGACTGTAGTTACAACAGCACTGAAAAAAGTGAATTACCAGTGGTCTGAAAGTCACAGAATCCCCATAAGCAGGTGAACAAAATTTGGGAGCTTGGCAACTGGTCTGTATTTACAATGGTTGCAGCATCCCAGTTCGCAGGGTCATGTGATCACCAGTGTAACCTTGTCAGTTGGCTCCCAACAAGTGAAGTCAATGGGGGAAGCTGGATTCACTTAACAACCAGCTGATTCACTTAATAACCAGCAGTTTGCAGAACCCTGGCCCAAAAAAAAAAAAAAATCCTGGTAAATTCAAGGGTGAATCACTTAACCACCTTGGATTAAAATTCCAGCCTCAATCTTGGTTATAAATTGAGGACTACCTGTAATTGGTTTGTGTTTGATTTAATGTGCTGTCTTGAATCCAGCAATGGTGGTCTGTGTAACCACAACTTAAGAAGGAGGGGGCTGTGCAAATCCAATAGTTAGGAGCTGCAGGCAGAGTTTGCCAAGTGTTTTTTTTCCCAGTGAAATGTGATAGAAATGAGTCTCCCTTGGAACATAGGGTTTTGACTAACTTCCTGCTTCGCTGCAAAATGTTTGCAAGGGAAAGATTGTGGAACATGTGGAAAATGTTTTCAATGTCAGATTTAAACAAAACACCCAGTAATTTCTTAAGAGAAGCAAGGTCACGCCTCTTGCAAATACTGCTGCAACTCTTTCTTACGTTTGTAACACCAGATAACCACATTCTCTGTACAACTTGCAGTTAAAAAAAAAAAGTGTGGTTTCTTTAAGCTATCAGTGATAGCCAACATTTTGCAACCTTTTAGAGACAATTACAAAAACACATCTAAAAAACAAATTAACCATTTATTTTTTCCCCTATTGGTTTTTCAGTCTTTCTCTTTCCCCCCCCCTTTTTTTTGATATGAAAGCAATGAAATAACTCCCCCAAATCTTAATGTACATATAAGGAATATTGAATTCAATGGATCCATTAATTAAGAGAGAAAAGTTTCCCTGTCTGTCGTGTCCCACTCTCTAGGGCAGGGGTCGACCTCGGGGACCACCAAACTCATAATTTTAAATCCCAGGGACCACTAACTGGTTCTGTGGGCAGGCCTAATTTGTAGGTGTGGCTTGGTGGTCATGTGACTGGCTGGGCATGGCTTATATATAAATATTATAAATATGTATATAAATATTGAATTTTTTTATAAAAAAGAGCAACTTTTACCCAAAATCAGGCAAAACAGGCAGGCAGATTGAATTGCTCACAGAATCATTCAGTGATCTATCCATCTGCCATCGGCTAGCTCAGTCTCTCAAATTTGCTTGCTGTGAGTCTGCACTGAATTTGCTTGCAAGCAAACCTTCAGTCCTAAGGGAGGTTCAGCTGTGCTGAGACGAAGATCTAAAGACTAGCTAGAGAACAAGAAATCCAACCATTTCCTGCTTCCTAGCTAATCTAAATCTCCCGGCACAGCAGAACAGATGATCGTCAGAAAAAGGAAAAATAGCAAATTTAGCAGGCAAGTTTGCCGAGTAAGGAGTGAGTGGGCGGGGAGGGTTCCCCTGGGCCAGGTGAACGATGCAGCCTTGTATTTCTGTGCAGCCTGGATTAATTGCTTTGGGGGGTGCTCTGGGGGTGAGATTTCTCTGCAGTCTACCAAAATTTTCTTGTGGCCCACCAGTGGGCCCCCTTTCCCACTGAAGAGGTACCTATTTATCTACTCACATACTTTCAAACTGTTAGGTGGGCAGGAGCTGGAGCAAAGAACGGGAGCTCAAACATTGAACAGGTCTCAAACCCGGGTTGTCAGCTCTGTTGCCGACGAGTTCTACATCTTTAACTGCTGAGCTATGACATACCCCCGTATGAAAAGATAATTAACAAATAATTATCCTTGCCACCTTTATCTAAGCTTATAATAGGAAAGGCATCCATCTTTGTTATTGTATCCTTAAGCAATTGGGAATCAAACCTGGCCTGGGAGGACAGGTCTGTTCATCCCCGCAGGGATGGCAAAATCTTATGAAACCCGCTCCGTCTTTCAAGTTCAACCTTGGGGTATTGTAGGTATAATATCATAGGGCACATTTCATCGTGGGCTATTGGGCTGTTGGGCTGAGCTTGACAGTTTGATTGCAACCAAACTGCCAAACTCAGCCCAACCCGAGCTACTTATATTCAAATACATTTCATCATTTCCACTCCCACCTGGCCCATAGAGTCTGGGTTTTTCAGTGACTGGCTTCAAATGCCTTGGCTACCTGCTCCCTACATCAAGAGCTTCCTATTGACTGCAGCTGCTCACAGTTATGGGAAGAGAGAAATCCTCCTTGCCTTGCCTTGCCTGCCTTTTAAATATCTCGGCTTTCATAACAATAAGCAATGTTAACCAAAACTGCAAAAACCTGTTTGCCGTGTATGCTCCCAATTCCTTTGAGCAATGATTGGCATCTTCAACCTGCCATTGGCATTTCTTCTTTCATCTTGCTAGATCCTGATCCAAGTTTCTGTCTGGAAAGAAAAGATGTCAGGAGAAAAGTGTGAGAAGCAATGTGGCTTATTCCATAAATCCCTGTTAGAAGAAACCACAGCTTGTATGAACACAGTCTAACCCTATTCTAAAACCTATTACTATCTTTCTTTTAACCTTGATCCTTTCTAGAGAAGACTGCAATCCTGAGTCCATTTTCAGTCGAAATGTATGTTTACATTCAAGTTATCCAGCTGAGTTATTAAGCTTAGAAGTATACAAACTCATAAGCTTCCTTTAAGTCCTACTGAATCATAAGGCTACTTAAATTCTGTTACGTGCACAGGAATGTACTTCAGAATAAGCGTAGATAGGATTGGCCTTCTAATCCAGTAGATACAGTCCATACCATACTGCAGTGTTAAGTCACCAATGGTTATAAATATGTTGAAAATGCTTCATTTGTTTGAATGAAGTTTCCCACTTTTGATGAAAAGTTTATTTCATCTGGATATTTATTTTGCCTGAATGGACACCGTAATCTTTCTTTCACTGGTTTCTTGTATCAATGAATGCAAGAGCACTCTAATCCTTTATTATTATTATTATTATTATTATTATTATTATTATTATTATTATTATTATTATTGCCTTTTGAAATAGTCCATAGTTCACTATAATCTATTTGGAGACATATATAATATATTTTAAAAGTTATAGATCAACTTCTTGCAGATAAGCTGAGACTGGCTGCTGTAGATGGTCTCATTTTAGAAGGACAATTATCTCTCATTTTCTCACACAAGGAAATGCTCATTCTAGGAGGCATATTTTTAAAAAAGTGACTCATGATCGGTCCTCACATTTATGACCATTTTTTAAATCAGATTATTGGCCACCCATCCATAGTAGCACATCCCCACGGTTATGTGATCAAAATTCATACACTTTGCCAGTGGCATCTACAACTTATGACCACAGTTGAACCCAAAATTTATGTTGCTAAGTGAATCATTTCTTAAATGAGCTTTGCCCCATGGTATGACTTTTCTTGCCACATTTGTTAAGCGAATTACCCCAGTTGTTAATTTAATAATATGGTTGTTAAGTGAATCTGGGTTTCCTCATTGACTTTGCTTGTCAGAAGGGTGCAAAAGGGGATCCCATGACCCCTGGGACACTGCAAACTGTCATAAATTTGAGACAGGTGCCACATATCTGAATGTAAATCATGTGACCATGGGGATGCTGTAACAGTTGTAAGTGTGAAAAATGTCATTCGTCACTTTATTCAATGCCGTTTGTCAGGATTCTGGCAGTTACCCCATTTAAATTGTGAGTTTCAAGCCAAACTTCTAAAACTTCAAAAGGATTTATTGGGAGTTTACATGTCTGGCACTGCCTGGGTGTAGCCGACTCTGAGACACATCATTCGTTGTCACCCTTGACCCTAATTTTCCCCCCACCCCCAGGTGTATCATAATTCATATTCTCCAATGGGACACATCCATAGCCCAGAGTCATTAATCATGCTCTCTAGTTAGAATTTTGCACGGTAGAAACTTCGGTCACCTAGTTACTATCTTTGAAAACATTTATGGAATGCGCTTTCGGTTTGCAAGCTGCTGCACTGCTCCTCCCTCTCTTTCTGTTGGCAACTCTAAAAAGACCAGAGAAATATTTTAGGAGTTGACACCATTGTAAGTTCAAGCAGTCACTAAGTGAACTGTTGTAAGTCGAGGACTACCTGTTTTTACAACGGTCATGGGGTCATGTGATTGCCTTACCTGCTGGCTTCCAATAAGCAAAGTCACAATATTCCACTATCCACTTAACAACTGCAGTGATTTGCCAAAAAGATTGCAAAATCAGGTGTGATTCATTTAACAATTGCCTTGAATAGCAATGTAAATTCTGGTCCCAATTGTAGTTGTAAGTCAAAAACTATCTGTATGCAAATGATATGCCAGTAATAATTTGTGTATGATGTCATTATGGCTTTCCTCCCCAAAAAGCACCTTTGCAAACAGAGACATTTTTCACCACTGCAGTTTCTCTTACCCCAGACCAAGGGTGTCAAACTCACATCGTCACGGCAGCATCACATGACATGTTGGGACTTTTTTCCCCTTTGCTAAACCAGGTGTGGGCATGGCCAACACATGATGCATCCAGGCCGCGGGCCAGGAATTTGACACCCCTGCCCCAAACTGACAAATAAGCATCCCCATTCTAACTATGGCTTTGTTTATATAAGACTGCAAGCCATGACTTGCTTAATAGAATAGAATAGAATTCTTTATTGGCCAAGTGTGATTGGACACACAAGAAATATTTCTTGGTGCACATGCTCTCAGTGACCATAAAAGAAAGGATACATTTGTCAAGAGTCAAGAATTATCAGGTGCAACACTTAATGATAGTCATAGGGTACAATAAGCAATGAAATCATACTAGGAAACAGTCAATATAAATCGTAAGGATACAAGCGACACATTTACAGTCATACAGTCATAAGTGGGAGGAGATGGGTGATAAGGAGAGATGAAAAGATTAATAGTGATAATAATACAGATTAGTAAATAGTTTGACAGTGTTGAGGGAATTGTTTACCAGAGTGATGGTGTTCGGGGGAAAACTGTTCTTGTGTGTAGTTATTCTGGTATGCAGTGCTCTTATAGCGTCATTTTGAGGGTAGGAGTTGAAACAGTTTATATCCAGGATGTGAGGGGTCTCTGTAAATATTTTCACAGCCCTCTTTTAATTATGTTTTATTCAATAATCCACAAGTAACTAGACTCACCCAACATGCTGATGCACAAGCCGAGATTGGCCAACCACAATTGTTGGGTTTTGCACCGTAAGCTAAGTCATAAGCAAACCACAGTATGGTTTTGCATCTTGTATTTATCAGCCTATGTGAACCAGAGATATCTGTATCTGGGACAGTTGTTCTTGGAGGACAAAGCTGGATGTAGAAACTTTGAAAGCCTTCCATTATTTTAAGCAGCTCTATTCAAGCTTGTGGGCCCTGTATTAATTTTTTTTTTTTTTTTAGAATAGAATACTTTATTGGCCAAGTGTGATTGGACACACAAGGAATTTGTCTTGGTGTAAATACTCTCAGTATTCATTAAGAAAAGTATACATTCGTTAAGAATCAAGAATGATAACATACAACACTTAATGATAAATTAAGGATAAAGCTTTGTTCGAGTAACTGAAGTAAATTTCTCAATCATCTACAATCATGCACAGGCAGTTTTTCTGGTTTTGTCAGAATTTTAATCCTCCTGCTTATAAATAAATACACTTTATTTTCCTGTTTTTATTCCCTCCCACTTGTTAAATAATCACATACCTGGATATAGTAGCCCTTGACCCAGTACACAAATGCAATTGTGACCAATAGAGCATTTTCAGTGTTTGAAGTCCAAGTCCCCTACAAACTTTTTTTTAAAAAAGATTTTGAGCTGAGCCAAGATTTATCCACTACCAGAAAACAGGGAGTTGTAATATTCCATTGTTATAACACACAACTTGATATTTTGATGGTGCTGGTTTTCTCACCATTCAAAGGGGAAATAGACAGAGACCAATAATGCAAGGTAGTTACAACTTCACTCAAACATTGATATCCCCTAGATATTCACAAACTGAGCCAGAAAAATTTCCTGTAGTATGCTGCCTGATTTAATAATTATATACATAATTATATAACTGAGGGGAAATGGGCAACTATATTTTGTTCGTGCTAGAACAAGAGGTAAACCCCTTTTAGCTGACCTCAATATATGAGCATTGTTTAAAACCTAAAAGGATGGTGCACTGCATAGGATAATCTAACAGACACCTCTTATCTGCCATGCAATTCTAAAAAAAATCAAATTCCAAATAAACTATTATAACTCAGCCCTAGGAATTATTTTGAAAAACCACCTGGGCACCCAGAATTAACAGGGAGGCATAAGCAGCCCTGCAGATACTAACAGAGGGGCTGGAACTGACAAGAGCATCCCCCAAGGGCCTGGGAAGGACTTTCTCTGAACAGCTGGTGTTGCTATAGCAACCCACCCACTCTGCCTAGCAACCAGGTACTTTGGCACACCAGCATTAAGGTTCTATTTAGAGATAGAGATAGAAAGAGGGAGGGGGAAGGACAGAGCAACCAACAGCAAAAATCTCCGGGTAAAAATAAATAAATAAATAAAAAGCACCTAAGGAAACTTAATTGTGCTTGTTGGTGTGTGTGTGTGTGTGTCTATTTGGATACTTATCTCACAGAAATCAGAAAGTTTATATAGTTAGTTAATTGATACAATTATGTAAATGTATGGTAAATATTTGTTTCAGATTATCATGAATATATATTTTTTTCATGGGAAAACTATATATTTTTAACAAATGGAAAAATAACAAGAGGAGCAACTTTTGTTTTAAAGTTTGGCAAATGGTTTTAATAGCTGACAATAATCCCCAGAGGGAACGACTTTTTAAGAAAGATGGCATCTCTTTCCTCTAATCCGAATTCCCTTCGTCTCCCTGATTTCCAAAGGGCAGCTCACTTTTTAAAAATCGTTTAGAAATTATTGGGGGAAGATACAATTTGTTCCATGAACCCGAAAGTCCCCTCTGTAGGTCGGGCGTCGAAACTCTTCAATTTCGTATCTCTACCTTCCTCCGGATCGCCGGAAGGCCTACTGTCTTACGAAATTGAGGCCTGCCCCTCCTGTACTTTACACCCACCCACGTCCCGGGAGGGGATCCCGGTGACTCGGAAGGGTCCGGTGAAGCCGCCTCGCGAGGCCTTTCCCTCACACCGCCGCCTGTAGGAGCTTCGGCCGGGCTTGCTACGCCTCGGTCAGGCCGGGAGGTTTAAGCGGCGGCTTTCTTGCCGGGTCAGTCCAGCCGCGGTCCTCGAGAGTGGGCGATGAGCTTGGCAGAGACCCCGGAGGTGGAGGCGGGATGGCCGCCCGGAGCCTTGAACGACCCCGCCTTAGGTAGGTGGACTTGGAGCGCGAGGTAGGCCGAAGCCCGCTGGGGGTGATGGGACTTGAAGTCCAAGGAGGGCTCTCTCTCTCTCTCTCTGTGTGTGTTTACAGTATGTAAATCTCTCTCTATATGGGCGTGTGTGTGTATACACACAAAACCTTTACTTCCCTACCTTATATATATTACATTATATATAAAATAATAATATAAAATTATGTATGTATGTATATTAGTAAAAAAATAGGAAAGTACAGGAGGAAGAGTGTGTGTGTGTGTGTATAGATAGAAGATATATACATATATACTGTATAAGCACACAGCACACACACACACACACAGAGGGAGTGGTCGGGTTAAAAAAACTATGCAGAAACCATATATATGTGTGTGTGTGTGTATATAGAGACACAAAGATACTGTCTCTCTCTCTCTCACACACACACACACACATACAGACTTATATAGCACGCCCATCATGTACCGTTTTATATGCATACACAAATATATAACATTTATAAAAAGATATACGTGTATCTAAATATTTTTTCATGTTGTATATATTTTTACATGGGCGTGTATAATGCTTAGTATGTTTGGCCTATATAACCCGTAGTTTTGCTTTTGGGCAGGGTTCTTCTGCAATCCTTTGGCAAGGAACCCAGCGATCAGTGCACAGTGGTTTGTGTCTGTTAGTAAATGCACTTTATTGCGTCTCTCTCCTATTGCTTCTGTTCTTAATTTAATTACAGCATCTCCACAACAGTAGGAAATTCCTTTGGGCAACAAATCACCTAAAAAAATGAAATGAAGCACTGAGCTTCTTTCTCCTAGATTTGTCCACGTTGTTGAGAATTAGTAAGATACACAGAATCCTAAACAAAGGTAGTCCTTGACTTACAACCATTTATTTAGTCACTGTTAGAGGTTACGGAAGTGCTGAAAAAAGGGACTTGGGACCAATTTTCACACTTATGACCATGGGAGCATTCAAAAAGTAGTTACAAGTAGCTGATATGGTACCCTTTCTGTTTGTTCCCATGCTTAATAACAACAACAAAACATAAAATCAGGCATAATTTACTTAACAAACACTTTGGTTAGCAATGGAAATAGTGGTCCCACTTGTGATTCTAAGTAAGTCAAGGACAACTTGTGTGTTAACTGAAGTTTCAGTAGTATATGTAATCCTTATTGTTAATAAGCTCTAAGCTAATAATGCAGAATAAATAATTATTTACACTGTCAATTAATCAAACATTAAGCAGCATGCAGTTGTAGCTCTTTCATTTTTTTAGTCACTTGATCCACCATGGTCAAGAAAAATGGCATTAGTTGAATTCTTGTTACTAGCTTCAGTTACATCTGTGGAACTTTTTTAAATTAAGTAAAGTTTCTTGCTACAGAGTTCTCTTTAGTTTCTGTTTATTTAATAATTGCTTTCCATTTAAAGGTACCACATTTTTAAGAGGCACTAATAGTATCGGGCTCTCACTAGGATAGCTGAAAATGATGCAATAATTCTGAGAATTCTTGGTTCAGAGATTTTCCATTACCATTTTTATCAACCCCTTTGTTTCAGATCTTGATAATTCTCCTGATGAGGCCCTGGTAGATGACTTTCCTATCATAGATAAGAAAGCTGTGGAGCAACTAACAGAAGGGCTGATTTCGCACTATTTACCTGACCTACAACGTTCAAAATTAGCCTTAAAAGAACTCACGTACGTAACTTTTAAAAAATAGTCATTTAACTTTTTGTGTATGGTAAAAACCACAGCCCTGATATTAGAATTAATATTCCTCTTAACCGAGTTTCCTATTTTAAAAAATTGCATATTTATTACAGGAATATACAGCACTGTTTGTGTTTCCCTATCCATCATATCAAGCTGAGATGTTTTTAGAAATGGGTGGTAGGAAAGCTATTGAATCTTGAGGGCAGATAAGCATTCAGAATTTCTAAAATAGAATTTTTCATATCAGCACTTTAGTTTTGTAACACTGATTTCAAAATGCCTTTTAAATTGCTCTATTTTTCTTTCAGACAGAACCAAGAAGTACTATTAGAAACAGTGCAGCAAGAAATCTCAAAGTTTAAAGAATGCAGTTCAATTCTTGATATCAATATGCTGGTAAGTTGTGTTTTTGTTAGATTTGAGTTCATTGGAAGATCCTTGCTGTTGAACTTCCCCTTTTTCGCAGAAATACATGAACTGTTTTGTATGTACAATGATGTCTTGTACTAATTGCAAACATCCAACAATGAATGTACTGTATGTGTTTTCATGTACTAAAACGGAAACCATTCGATCCCAAACTGATTTAGGCATGTGTAATCACTCTGGTTGTGCATATGGTTCAGAAGATAATAGACTTTGCTTCCAATGATGGAAATTATCATTGATGGCAGGAGCCCAGTTCAGTAAATTGTTGAAAAATAAAAGACTGTTACGTACTGCTCTTCTGTAGCCTTTCAGAGTTTGTAAAAGGATTCTGTATTTTATTTTTAGTGAACTCTAGCCCGCTATAGTTTCTTTAAATCCTAGTACTTTTTTTTAATGCAGATCTCACTAAGTGACTCTGAACAGTTTACAGATAGATAACTTCTTACTGCATTTTGGGCCTTCCTTAAAGGAATTATACCTAGAATAGCTTTTTACGCATACTTTGGTATCTTCAAGAAACAACTTACTTGTTTTTTAAAGTTAGTCAGATTTGTTTTAGACACACTATAAATTTCTATCACCAGCAAATGTTTTCTTCTTTTTAAGTTTTCAGAAGCAAAATACTATCACAATAAGTTGGTAAACATTAGGAAAGAGATGCTGATGCTGCATGAGAAGACATCAAAGTTGAAAGTGAGTTTTATTTCACTTGACTCGTAAAATGTGGGCAAAATTTACATTGCTGATATACATTTTAACTCAACTAGGTCTTGCAGATCCAAACAAAAGTCCTATTTTCTTATTAACCCCATTCTAAATTAGCATTTTCACAAATGTTCGGTGTTTGAAATGTTGCCATTCATTCAAATTCAAATCTCAACTTTTAATACCAAGTTTAACTGAATCTATTACCAGAGAGTGCATGCCTTCAATATTATAAAAATAAGGGTAGTTCTCTGCTGTAAAGCAGAATTTCTCGGTAAAATAATTCAGCATTAATTGCATATAAGACCTATCAGGGAATAGCAACAGCAATAGCACTTAAGACTTATATACCGCTTTACAGTGCTTTACAGCCCATTCTAAGTGGTTTACAGAATCAGCCTCTTGCCCCCATCAACGTGGGCCTCATTTTATCCACCTCGGAAGGATGGAAGGCCCAGTCAGCCTTGAGCCTGGTGAGATTTGAACTGCAAATTGCAGGCAGCTGGCAGTCAGCAGAAGTAGCCTGCAGTACTGCACTCTAACCCCTGCGCCACCGAGGCTCATGAATAAAGCTGTAATCCTGTGTATTGTTACATCCACTAATACAGTGTGAAATTATTTCTCAGGAAATATTCATAAGTTTGGACTGGGTTATATTTGCTTATAGATGGTATTGGAGAAAATAACTTTCTCTTATAAATTCTTAGACTTTTTTTAAAGACTGCTTTTTTATATACTGCTTTACAGCGGTTTACAGCACTAAGCCAGGGGTGTCAAACTGGCTGGCTGTGGGCCGGATGCATATCAGGCCATGCACATCTCAGCCCTGCGAATGGGGAAAATGTTGCAAAACGACACATGACGGCAATGTGATGTGGGGAGTTTGACACTCATGCTCTAAGCAGTTTACAAAGTCAGTATATTGCCTCCAACAAGCCAGTCAGGATTGCAGGAGTTGAACTCTTGGCAGTCGGCAGAGTTAGCCTGCAATACTGCATTCTAACCATTCCAGCAAAAAGAGGAAAATGAAATAGTGGACTGTCAGTTGACTTAGCAAACCATGTCACAGAAATTTTGTAGGCATTAGGATTCATCTATAATTTTAAAAACCTCATAGTTTAGAATTTAGAATCGCAGCTCGTGGACATTGTATAGAATTTTTCTTTCAATGAAATCAGCTCTCCTCCTCATAACAATGAATTTAGCAGACTTCAGAGGACTGAGAGGTGGGCATAAATGCAAAATATAAGAGAGAAATCTGGAACAATGTTTCCTTTAAGGCTTTGTAAAGGGATTTGAATCTTTTCAACTGTACAAAGTATCCATTAGAAAATGAACATGTGTTTTAAAGATCAGGAAAAAAAAAAGGCTAAAATGACCTTTTTGGAAGGACTGGCTATAACCCTCAAACAGACACACTGTTGTAGAATAAAACTAAGCTTTTTCCAGGATCCTTTGTAATAGTACATGAAGAGGAAATAAAAGCTAGGAGACCAGCGAAAAATAATAGCAGAATAACAAGGCTGTGATTTCCTCAAATATAATCTTGTGACTTTCTGATGCTTCCTTCTTTCAGAGGAGAGCACTCAAACTCCAGCAAAAACGACAGAAAGAAGAACTAGAGCGAGAACAGCAACGGGAGAAGGAACTGGAAAGAGAAAAACAATTGACTGCCAAACCAGCAAAAAGGACTTGAAAGCCCAACATGTTTCGGCTTGTTGCGCTAATTATATTAACCTTTGGACTTTCTGGGGATACAATGATCCCCTCGCACTCTCCTGTTCTATTTTGCCAAGGAAGTATTAGTGAAGTCTTCATATTTCTACCTGGCTATTAGCAAGGAGCTAGGAACGGAAAGTGTACCCCATTAGCTACTCGTAACCACTTTTTGATTAATGCTTCACTAATATTGCTAGGTCAGATTTTTTTTTTTAAAAGAAATAGAATACTCTTTGGTAGGGTGTCTAATCCTGGCAACTTTAAAACCTGTGGACTTCAGGGAGCATGGCTGGCTGGGGAATTCTGGGAGATGAAGTCTACAGGTCTTAAAGTTGCCAAGGCTGGAAGCCCCTGCTCTATGGCGTTAATTCCAATATCTTATGAGGTCTCCGTTGATGTGCATGTGTCCCAAACCCAGGTATGTTCCTTAATGGTTAACTCTACCTCATTAAATGTACTCTACATCACACTTCAGGTTAGTTATCACCCATCTGTCCATATCCCTTTGCTGAGGGACGGACTTTTGCAACTGCAGGAATCATGGGCAGGAATCCTTGTGCAATTATCTGAGTTCAAATTCTCCAAAGACAAGCTGGTGGAATAGCTTAGCCAGGACCTCACTGCTTCAACAGGATTTTGCTGGGTGAAGAATTGATGGGACAACAGAAGAAACATCCATTCAAAAATATTGGTGCAACATACAGGCATGTCTTGCCCAACACCTAATTTCAGGAAATGAACACATACTTGGGAAACGCCGGGAAAGTTTGTGTAGCTTGCGCCCATCAGATTTATTTAGCTTTGAAGGAGACATTTGGTAACAAGCAGGATTAGAATTCTGGATATGCAGCCTCAGTACAAACACACAGGTAGCACCATGAGAAGAGAACAGTGCCAACACGGACTGCCCAGTTGAATGCTGGTGGCAGACGGCAGGCTCCCCCTTGTGCTCTCAAGCAGTTGTTGCTTCTAGGTCAATCACCACAAATATTTCTCTCTTTTTAAAAAGTCCAAGCTGTTTTAATTACAGTAATTTGGGAGACCATAAACTGTAATAGGGAACAAAATGTGTGATTTTAAAAAGGGTCTGCTTGACTGTGGAGAAAAAATGGTGTGATTGTATCATTCTCAACCAGCAAAAGAACTAAGGTGTGTGAAGATGGATGGATGGATATTTCAACCTCAGCAATTTTGTGATGTATGGACTTTTAACTTCCATACATCTTAAGGTTGCTATAGTTGAAAAACACAGGTATGGAGACACCTTGAAATAAACCTAGCATTAAAATCTTATTTATAATCAATTATAAATGAAATTAGACTATGTGGTTTGATTAAAATAGAAGAAAACCATCAAAGGATAATACAACAAAAGCCAATAGGAGTTTTATGTCATCCTACACGGTTGGGATCCTGGGTTTAAAAAGCACAGTTCAACTTCCCTATTGTTTTCAGTTATGTGTCTCCATCTGCTTTGTCACAATTTTAATGGTGGACTCCTTCCACACAACCATGTTGAAAATCTGAATCACCTTTAGAAAGATAAAGGAACAAGGAGGCCACATCTGGGCACAAAAGGTAGCTGGATGCCTTCAGACTAGTCACTGAATTGGAGATAGGTCTATTTGAGAAGATGCTGGTAAAACCATTCTAAAAATGTTGCCAAGTCATTGTGTGAACACTTGGAACAACTGTCGTGTCAAGTAGCTCTAAGTATAAAAGCCAGATCTGTTTCAGTTATGTGTATTAATTATATTGCATCCTACTTTTCCTCGTTATCAGATGCCACAATGAAGATGTTTAAATATATTTTCTGCTTACATTACTGCTCAAGAGTGATATATTATCAGTCTGTAACATGCACTCACAGTTACTTTCCATGAGCTTCAGGAGTTTCCTTAAACTTATCTCTGTGTCTCCAGAATCAACAAACCTGTTTTTGGAGTCAGACCTAAAAATAGCAACTAGTTTGATGATGAGTGCAGATACTGTAAGGAAAAAAAGGCAGCAAGAACATTCAGTAAACCTGAAGGATTTCTGAGGCAGCTTGTCAGGAATCAAAGTTGAGTTGTGGAGTGCCATCGTTTTCATCAGGGTAATGTTTTCTATAATGCATTAGTTGGGAAGGTGTTGGATCAGTACAAAGGAAGCCCAGGTTGAAGTCCACCTTCCACCATGAAAGGTCCTGGGTGACTTTAAGTCACTCTTTTTCAGCACAAAGAAAGAATGGTGATTGTGCAGAAAACAGCCTTGTGTACACATGGAGCATGATAGCCTAGGGAATTCTGGGAGTTGAAGTCCACATAACAGAGCTGCCAAAGTTGAGAACTATGTCCTGGAGGAAAGGCAGGCTATGCATCTAAGATAAGATTAGACTAATATCCTTTTTGTCGCAGCAATCGGCCAGAATTTCTCAATAAATCCAAGATCTTAGATCTCTCCCTTGCAATAGCCATAGCACTTAGACTTATATACTGCTTCACGGTGCTTTCCAGCCCTCTCTAAGCAATTTACAGAGTTGGCTTCTTGCCTCCCAACAATTTGAGTCCTCCTTTCACCCACCTCGGAAGGACAGAAGGCTGAGTCAACCTTGAGCCTGGTGGGATTCGAACTGCCAAATTGCAGTCAGCAGAAGTAACCTGCAGTGCTGCACTCTTTAAGGCAGCCACAAGGAAGTGATTCAAACACTGTTCAATTTTTTGGCACCTCAGCCTTCAAAAAAGGCAAAGGTTTAACTGACTGTTTTATTGACCTCTTGACCCTAAGGAGGACCCCCTAGTAGTTCCATCAAATTAAGTGGAGCAGGCCCCCCTACCTATTTAACTCGTCGCCTTTCACAAAGCCAAGCCCTCTCCTAGATTAAAATTCTAAACCTGGGCTGCCATTGTCAAAGACAAGTTGTATTCCAACAAACCTGTACCAATAAAGCACTGATGATATTACTAGTCTGGGTAATGAAACATCAATCGAGTTCAGAGAGCACTAAAGACCCCTCAGACCAGGGCTGTCGATGATGGCCAGCACATCTGGAGGGCATTGAATTGGGGGAAGAAGAACCTACCCAGGACAGATGTTCCTAAAGCCCCTTTCCCCCAGCCTCTGGGTGGACTACAATTCCCTCCCATCCCCAGCCAATGCTACTCCAAGTGCCCCAGACTGTCAGTTGCAGTCCTGGATTACAGCATAGCCCTTGGTGAGAAAAATCTGGCAAGATGAAAGCGTTTAACAAGGTATGTTGATGGAGCTTCTCAGTCATCCAGGTTGTCCCAAAGGTGCTTTTTCCAAGAGGCAACTGGACTTTCTGGGTTTTTTGCATTGAAGACCTTTGGCTTCTCATCCAAGAGATGAAGAAGCTTCTTGGATGAGAAGGGAAACCTCTTCAAAGGGAAAAAAAAAAACAGGAAGTCCAGTTGCCTCTTGGAAAAAAAAAAAAAAAGCACCTTTGGGGATTTAACAAGGTAAGCGCCTGACCTTGCGGCCCTGCCGGCGGAGATGTGCGGTGCGATTGCCTTTGCAAAATTTGGCCTGAAAGAGAGCTACGCTCTGCACGCGCTCAGGAACCCTCGGCTTGCGTGCTCCGAGCCTAACTTCCGATTGCTCCCTTTCTCCACCGTGGCTCCACCCTGACCGGAGGCGGCAGCTGAAAGGAGCGGCTTTTATTTGTCTCCAGCGGCGGCCTCTTCCTTGCGCAACGGGTAACCTCTTGGGCCCAGAGCAACAGGCGTGCGCAGCGATTTCGGAGAAGAGAGCGACGCTGGGCGGCTCTTTCCTGGCAGGTGAGTTGAGAGTAGCCTTCGTTTCTCAAGAGGAAGAGGAGGAGGAGGAGGTGGTTCAAGCGCAGAGGTCCTTCCCCGTACCCCGAACTTTCTGAACTGCCTTAGATTGGGTTCCCATCATCCTGGGCAGGCGATCCGAGCAGCTGCAGGCTCAGGAACTTCCTGTCAAAACTTCTGCGAGTTCCGCCTTCCTTGGAGAAAAGGCTGCGCGATTTGAAGCCAATTAGACTCGAATCTGAGCAAGGGATCTGAGTTTGGTTTCTGCTGTCAGTCGCATGCTTCATTTCCTTTCCCCGAAGCCTGTGGGGTTACAGCAGTTGAGGCATCTTGGTTTACTTCCTAAGAACATTTATGGAAAAGTAAAGATACTGTTTTATACAGTACAAGTAGTTCAGTGGGACATTTATTTGAGGGATGGGCTTGTATCTTCTGAGACTAACTTTCACCTTTTTTTCTTTTACAAAAGTTTTGAGTAAATTATTAAAAACTTGGGCGTGACATGATTGTCCTGGCAATCCTGTTTGTCATACATATTATGGCATAGAGTATGTTAAGTTCTGCGCATGGGCGCAAGAAGTGGAGACGAGATGATGAACAGTGAACTTCAACTCTTTATTTAACATGGTGTAACAGAGCGAGGCTACGGCAGCAATGGCCCCTTTATATAGGCAAGCTTCTGATTAAACAGCCAATGAGAAACGGGAAGCATTAGCTCCCTTAACCAATGAGAGAGGCCCGCTAATAGCCAATCAGATCCTCCTGAACGGACCAATCCGATGTCGCTATTATCGCCAATCAGAAGTGCAGGGCTAGAACCCTGCACTTTTCTAAAGTTTTTAATAATCTTTATTTAAGCACTTTTATTAATTCATAACAGAGTACATGTTTTATATACATTTATACATCTTTATATTTATACAACACTTAATAATTCCAATCATCGGACTTCCGGTTTGAGCTTCTTCAGCGACAGACCAAAACCTCGTCTCTGCGAGGCTTTGATCCGTACTCACCGCTGGAGTGCCCCAAGCCAGCTGGTTTTGGGGCCAAGCCACCCCGTAGAGGTGGTGAAGAGGGGGGAGACTGCCAGCAGGGTTGAGGAGAGCCGCATCTCTCCTCCCCAGCTGACCATTACTCCCTTTCCCTTTCCCGAAGGCGGTTGCAGCAGTGGTCAGAAATGGCCACCACAAAGAAGAACTCAACCAGAAAAGAATGTGCAGGAGGAAGATAAGAAGTGAAAGTTTTGGTTGACTGGGTCAAACAGCAAAAGCAACAAATAACTGGAACTGAAACTGTTAAAAAACAATAACATTGTTCCCTAAGAAGATTTTTAAGGAGAGAAAAGGAGAGAGAAAAGGGGAAAGATTTGCAAGAAATTGGAAAAAAATCCACTTTGACATCAATAGGCATTTAATGCTGAAAATAAAAAGTCAAAGGGATAATAAAGATTTCTGGATAATTAAAAACTTTTGAAAATAGGAAAGCAGAGAGGAAGAATAAAAGGGCAGGATCTGGAAGGGAGGAGACTGCCTGGAATTAAAAAAGAACTTACAGCAAAATCTCAACAAGATTTCCAAAAGATACATTCTAAATGAAATGGTGCAAAAAAAACCACAGGAAGAGAAAGTCGAAAAAGAAATAAGAAGATATAACTCGGGACTATCTGGATTACTTGATGATTTCTGGATTCTTGGTTATTGTTTCAATCGGGTGGTTGCTTAAAACTGTTTAAAATGGCTCCACTTTTAGAAGAACTGAAAATGGAACTTAAAAAGTATCAAGAAGATGCACAAGAAGGGAGAGGTTCTTTTGGCTTCGTATTTCAGTTTTTAGAAATGGAGATTTGGAATTATGAGAAACAACAAGAAATGCCTGCAGAACAAGAAGTTCCATATCTTTTTTAGTACTTCACTTTCATTGGGAATTTCTTTATCTTTCTACTTTTGAGCAAAGGCAAACCTTGCTGCCGTGATCATGTGTATTATTAAGTAAATCACCTCTTTATTATATTTTTCCTGTTATGATTCCAAGTAGGAAAAATTGTGATTTATATTCCACTTTATGCCCTACCATCTCAAGCCACCTCTGAATTCTATGTCAAAAAGCCTGGTTTTTCTACATTTCCACCATGTGTGGTAATACGATCCGTATTCCAGGGTACATTTCCAGCAGTTGAGTGATATATTTTGATACATTTTGGTCAGTTTTGCTGGAGGAAGATGCCACCTATAAAACATTTTGTATAAGTTTTCCGTATAAGATGTGGCTAATGTTATTTATTTATTTTGTTTCTCTCCCATAAACTAACTTTCACCTTTCTGATGACTGTATCTCAGTTTAAAAGCCATCCCCCTTTGTGAAGTGTGACTTTGATTCATTGATTTGATTGATTGATATCAGAAACTTTTCCAATTCAGTTTGAAGGCCTGCTTAATCCAGCAACTAGTTGCTATCAGGTGCTCTGGAAAGGTCCATTGGTTGAGTGAGGTATGTCTTGGATCTGCTTCCAATAGTGATATTTGAGGGTAGACTGTTCCTGAACATAAAGGCTTCACAGATCCAAGGGACACAAGTCACATGTTGCTTATTGAAACTTTTCTTTAGTTAACAGCTTAAAACATACAGATAATCCTTGATTTACAATCACAATTGAGATTGGGATTTCCATCCCTAAGCAAGTCATTAATTGAGTCATCCCCACTTTTAGGACCTTTTTTTGGCCTGATTTTTAATTGAACCCGGCTTCCCCATTGACTTTGCTCGTCAGAAGCCGGCTTGGAAGGTGGCACAGGGTGATCATGTGACCTTGGGATGCTGCAACCCTCATTTATAAGCTGGGTTCCATTTTTTAAGTGGACATTTTAAAATCTCATATCCAATAGGAAAGGATCAAGGAAGAACAGAAAGCACTATCTGCATAGGAAAGGAAAAAATGGAACGAAGAAAATGGTATTATCTCCCAAACTTGCAAAGAAGAACAAGCTTTGAAATCCACTTTGATGTGAATTTAGCAGCCAAATATTTGAATCCAGGGGCCACTTGGTTCAGAGTTCTGCATTACAGGCTGTCTGCAAGAAATTAGTGTTTAGAATGCATGTGTTTGTGAGAGAAAGATACAAACAGAGAAGGGGATAATCGCCTTGTTCTGCTTCGGTTTTACTGCTTCACTTTGGTTCAGATAAAGTCCTTTGTGATGAACGAAGCTTTGAGGCTGTTTAATATTCCCTGAGCAAACACCCTTGCTACCGAGATGATTTTAATTTGCTTTCCAAGCCATGTTTAGCTGAAGTTTGGCATCTCACAGCCATCATTTTTCTAACTCAAACAAGTCATAAAGAAGAAGTCACTCTATGGGAATTTTCTAGATTTCATAACTCGCTTGCCAACGTTAACTGTCTGTTCTACAGTAATATTTATGGCTGGTTGCATCACAAGCCTCTTTTTTATTCCAGTTTCAGGAGAGTAAAATCTTCACCTGGTAGGTAGGGCCACCAACTGGGCAAATAAATAAGTCCCTGAAAATTTGTGATCAGCAAAAATAATGTGCATAGTTAAATTAAAGTTAAATTAAAATGTAATTGTAGGCCACGTTCTATGGTTGAAGTTTCAGGAAGCTGCCAGAGCTAACGAGATCCAAATATGATTTGGATCCTTATGCCTAGAGAATGCCATCAGTGGGGCACTGGAAACCCAGACATCTTTGGAGGGGGCTCTCCTGGAAAAGCCCTCCCCCCAGTTAAGATGATAATCTCAACTTTGTAAGTATTATGGTTCATTTGCATAGTCAGCCACCTGTCCGGACTGGATTTGCCACTATCCATCTAGTGATCTCTTACCAGAGATAGACAGGCGTGGAAGTTTGATGGTGTTTAAGGGATGTAAGCTGTCCTGAGTAAAGTTGCCTTCTGCAATTAACTGATAGTGATTTTGTCAATGCCGTTGGTATTGCTATTTGGGAGAACGCCTGGCTGTTTAGGAGGGCCCGTGGTGAAGGAATGGAGGCTTGATTATTCTTCTGAACATCCACTGTCATGGAAATGAGGCTTTTTCTGAAGTTATTCTGTTTTTAATTTCCGTTAATTCGGGTTTAGTAAGACATTTGGATTACAGATTAGAGCAGCATGGAGGTTAAGATAAGCAAACCTCTTGCAAGATTTCAATGTCCTTGCAGACAGGCCCAGGAGAAAATTGGGGCCATTTTTAAATTTTGGAGTTCCTGTACTATCTAGATTGTCTGATGGTGTTTGTAGTCTGAAAAAGCAGTTGACCTTAGTGGGGACAGTCTGCAGACTAAAACCAGGAAGTCACCTTTTCTCCTAGACGAACTTAAACCACAGCTGCCATTTTTGGCACCTATGGAAAGATACGCTACCTTGCAATTCCTCAATCTGTTGACCCAATTGTGTACTGTAGACAGTGAGGAGAATTTAGATCTTTGCTAGGTGCTTTTTTTTTTTTTTTTCAAAAGCCACAGTCCTTCGTCAAGTGGGAAAGTGATGTTTTCCATCGCAATTTTGATAACGGAAAAGCTATTTACAAGGCAATAGTAGTGATGATCTGGAGTGAACAAGGCTAGCATATAAATATCGATGGCCACTGTTCAGTTGGTGAACAGGTTGTCCTTCACTGTCTTCAAGATTAGAACAAGATTGCATAAAACCCACCCTTGTTCTTGAAGCAGCATATGGAGTCCTACAGAGGATAGCATTGGATGCTGTGCATTTTACTCTGCGAGAGGCAGACCTTTGCCACTATAAATAAAGAATGTTTGCTTTCTGGGTTGAAAGACACAGCAAGAAAACTTATTTATTCTATCCTAAATTAGTAGGTCAAAATGTACTTCAATAAGTGCAGCGGTGTGAAAAGTGGAACATGGCCACTTTGCATGGCTTGAACATAATTGTGCATTATGATATGTGTGTGTGCACATGCACATATACACACACATACACACACACACAGAGAGAGAAAGAGAAAACATCAGTCCAAAGAACATGTATATTTGCTGCCTTGAGCTACTGATAAAGTAATAAAAGTGGGATAGAAATCTAATAAATAAACAAAATAAATGTACATTATATTTGTGTTTATATTTACTTACATTTATATCCCATCTTTCCTATATGGGAGTCCCATTTCACTTTATACCAATAACTCTGTATATTAACTTGAGCACAATAATAATAAATAAAAAACTGACCTTAAGTCTTCCCATAGGCGAGCCCAACTTGAACTATACATCTGCTAATTCTAGCCTCTAACACTCTGGATTAACCTCCTTTTTACTCCTTATCTGTTCATTCATCAGCAACAGGGAGTGGCTTTCTCCTGAAATGTGTATGTATGCTTTAAACTTTAGCCTACAGCTTTCTTATTCTTAAATGGCCTTCCCCATTCAAGTCCTGCTAACCAGATCTAATTCTGCTTTGCTTGCAAGCAAATACCCTCCAGGTTTGCTCACCAAATTAGACTTTCTTGATATGTTAAAATTCAAACCCTTGATGTACGGTATCAAAGCTGAATGCCAGGATTTTATTCTTGCCTCAAAAGGCAGATTTCAGAAGGCACCTCTCGCCCAGGAAGGGAAATAGATCAATCTTCCTTAAGCTGGAACTCTGCAGTCCAGTTCTCCTCCATGATGCATCGAGAGCCCAGGATGGGTTGACTCCTTCCTATTGTTGAAAGGTGTCAAAATGCCTTTCTTTCGAGGATTCGATTTTCCCGCTGGGAGAGCTCCGGCGCAAGGATACGGACAACTGCTTGAAAGCTTTTTTATTTTTCAGGAAGCTGGAGAACAGCAAGAAGTCTGCGTTCCTGGGCTAGCTAGCTTCTTATGGTAAGTCCCTGGTTTTTTATACCCTTTTCTCCCTTTGTAAGTTGATTTTGTGTGAGTGTTTGTATTTGTGCCTAATGTTTCAAATGCTGTTTGAGTTTGTCTTTATTCCCGCCGAAGGGCAAACTCCGCGAGGTGTGGAAGGCAAACTCCGCGGGGTGGCCAGATTGTATTATTGGTATTCTGTAATCTCTTTGTCTGGGGGGTTTCATGGCTAAAATGGTATCTACCCGATTAGGAGCCAATTTTCTAATTCCTGGTGCAATGATGTAGCCCAGATATGTTATTTCTTGTTTTAAATATTATAATTTGGAAGGGGAGGCTTTATGCCCTCTTTCTGCCAGGGCTTCAAATAAGTATAGGGTGTCTGTTTTACATGCTAGCTTGGTCTGAGATGCCAGCAGTAAATCATCAACATATTGGATCAAAGTGGACTGCTGTGGTAGGGAAATGGAGGAGAGGCCTGCCCTAAATATTTGTGAGAATAAGATGGGGGACTCAGTGTAGTCCAGGTATATTGTTGGTCTTGCCAAGTAAAGGCAAATAGATATTGGGATGCTGGGTCCACCAGAATTCTAAAAAAAGCAGAGCACAAATCTATGACAGAAAAATAGGTGGCTGAGGCTGGCACCTCGGTGATTATAGTTGATGGGTCAGGCACTATGGGGGCTCTTGGTATCACATGGTTATTAATGAGGCACAAATCGTGCACAAATCTAAAGATGGGGTTTCCATCTTTGTCTACTGTAGATTTCTTTACAGGAAAAATGGGGGTATTGCGGGGAGAGGTACATTTAATGAGGACTCCTTGCTTTAGGTATGCTTGTATTAATTCCTTTATGGGGTGAATTGCCTCTGCAGGGATTTTATATTGGGGCACGCATGGAGGTGGTCCATGTTTCACTTGGATAGTAACAGGTGTTGCTCCTTTAAGTAGTCCCACTTCTGATGCATCCCAGCCCCATAAGGAGGGTGGCAGGCTTTTTAAATCTTCATGAAGCCCTGTGTTGCTGGTTATCAGCATGATTGTCTTGTGTGTGTGCCTTTTCCTGGGATTTCCAATTGCAGCCCTGTTTGCCACATGTTATGGTAGCTCCCATTTTACATAGGCGATCCCTTCCTAGTAGGGATAGTGGAGACTGGGGGCAAATAGTGAAGGAATGGTCTGCTGTGAAAGGTCCTTGTTCTACTGTTACGTTGTAGGTAAATTCTACAGGGATTATTCCCTCCCCCCCATTATGCTATCCCGAGCCCCTTTAGCCACTGAAGCTTTATATGGTGGTTCAGCAATTAATGAGGAGGTGGCTCCAGTGTCAACTAAGCAATTGTATTTTTTTCCTCCTATAAGAATGGTGACAATGGGTTCCCCTTCAGGGCCATGTTTTTAGGGGAATAGCCAGCCCGTTAAAGGTAGCCATGAATTCAGTGTTTTCATTCTCATGTTCTGGTCAGGAAAGGGGCAGGTCATTTTCCCTTCTTTGCTCCCATTGAGGTCCATTGTTATGATTTATTTAAGGAAAAGAAGCGCTGGGTGGTGCATGATGATTAAAGCTTTGTTGTTCATTGTAATGGACTGGATTATTGCCTGGCTTCATGTTTCTAGATGGTGGGTGATACTGGTTGTGGGAAAGGTGTTGCCTACATTGCCTGCTGAAATGCCTTTCCTGTCCTCAACCTATAACAATGCTGGCATTTGCCTTGTGACCATCCTGCTTTATCACAATGCCAGCATATCCTTGAATTATAGGGGTTTTTACCTGGCATTTGTCTGGCATCATGTTGCATTACAGCAAACATTTTTAAGTCCTCATGTCTTTCTATCCTCCTTTTCCTATCTTTCTCCTCCTTTTTCAGTTTGTCTCTTTGATCATAGACAAAGTTAGCGATCCTGTGCAACTCTGCTATTTCTAAGGTTGGCCAGTTAGAGACGAAGCAGTGGAAATGTTCTTTGATATCCACGGTGGACTGGTCCACGAAGGCTGAAGGACCTTTGGTCCTTCAGGAGGTTAAGGTCTAGATGGGCATATGCAATAGCTGCTTCTGATAGGTGGACCCAAAAGGCATCAGGCTTTTCCTTTTCTCCTTGTGTTGTTTTTTGAAATTCTGACCAGTTTAAAGGCTTTTTACCTATTTTCTCTAAAGCTTCTAGTGAGTTATTTTTTGCTCTTGTGTATTCATTCCAGTGATTGGTATCATTGTAGTCCCAGTCAGGGCGATGTACTGGCCATGCGATGCGGGCTGGGGCTGCCTGTCCAGGGATAGTTGGTAGTTTCGCTATTTGGTCTGTTTTTTTCAAATAGTTTTAATAGTTCGTCTTTAGTTAGAAAGACTTGTAGCAGCTGGGTCATATCACCCCAGGATGGATTATGGCTGTCTATGATAGATTTCAGGGTTTGAATTACTGTTTGAGGATCAGCCCTGAAAGCTGGGATATCCTTTTTCCAGATGACCAAATCAGAGGCAGAGAAGGGAGTGTGGGTAAAAACGTATTCCAATTGTCCCCTATTCCTGCCTGGCACTGGTTTGCTTAAAAGGGGAGCCATAATCCGTCCCTCAGTCTTTCCTTCCAGGGAATGGGTTTCAGGTTTTTCCTGATCTTTTCCTCGGTCAGGTCTTTGGTCCTAGCCATTTCAGCCCAGCACTACCAATAGGGTATTTGGCTGGGTTTAATGCGTGTTCTAAGTGCTTTCAGGGTTTTATAATCTAAAGTACCACTATCAGGCCAAATTTGTCTACCTGTGTCATCCCGCAATAAAGCCCACTTTTTGCAAATTTTTTTGGCTTCTTTTTTATGCATTCCAGTCAGGACAGGCACTTGCCTTTCATCCCAGGCCTCAAGTAATTTATCCAAGGGGGTCTCTTCCATTGCCCTTGAGCTAAAGTTCCCATATTCCCTGCTTGATGTGGGGATTACTTTGGTTTATCCGGACTACAGCCGTCAGTTTTCAGACAAAAAAGGTCTGGAAAGGACTCTGGTTTCCCTACACATGGAGTATGGGCCCCTTTCTTTTAGGGAAACTCAGCCGTCAGTTTTAAGACCCCCCCTTAAAAAACAAGGATCTCGGAGGACCGTCTGCCCCCTAGCAGTTCTGGTACGGGCCCCTCCCTACACTTAGCCATCAGTTTTCAGATCTCCCTTAAAGGTGGGGATCTGGAAGGACCTTTTCTGCTTTTTTAGACAAACTATTTCCAATTTTGTTTGCAAGCAGCTGGTATGGGCCCCTTCTAAATGCACAGGGCTTTGCTTGCGGGATGCACCGAGAATATTTTTCCTCTGCTTTTTTATTTCCTAACACCAATTCCTTTTGCAGCCCGCTCAGTTTTTTTTACGTCCTTCAGAAGGACTCACACTCCGTGATCACCCAAATCCAGCGGTCACGGCTCGTGTTTGAGCTAGTAACTGGCTGGGGTGTGGCTGGCAATCATAGAGGAGGTGAGGTCCCGCTGTTTCTGCAGAGAAAACCCACAATCACACACCTGGTACACTAACACTTCCATTCCCCTCACTAGTAAGATTATAAATTTGAAGCGGTACTCACCTGCTTTCAAGCAGCTGTTGAGCAGAAAAGCCCAAGGACTCCCTTTACTACCCTATACCTTCCGGGCTGGGTCTATGGATGTAGTCCCTGGACAAAGAAGGTCCATGCCAGCTGGGTTTGGATCCGCAGGCCTGGTCTGGTGGCAGGGTTGGCTGGGAAACCTTCGTGGTCGCCAATTGTTGAAAGGTGTCCAAATGCCTTTCTTTTGAGGATTCGATTTTCCCACTGGGAGAGCTCCAGCGCAAAGATACGGACAACTGCTTGAAAGCTGGATTTTTTTATTTTTCAGGAAGGCAGAGAACAGTGAGAAGTCTGCGTTCCTGGGCTAGCTAGCTTCTTATAGTAAGTCCCTGGTTTTTTATACCCTTTTCTCCCTTTGTAAGTTGATTTTGTGTGAGGGTTTGTATTTGTACGTAATGTTTCAAATCCTGTTTGAGTTTGTCTTTATTCCCGCCGAAGGGCAAACTCCACGGGGTGCGGAAGGCAAACTCCGCGGGGTGGCCAGATTGTATTATTGGTTTTCTGTAATCTCTTTTAGCTTTAAGATAGTTTTTCATATTTGTTCTGTGGCAATCTCCTGTCTGTCCCTTTTGTAATTTATATTTTGTGTCTTTTGTCTGTTTGTTTTGCTTATTTGGTATGTCCTGTGTTTGCAAAGGTTTTCTAAATTATCTTTTGTTTCCTTTTCCTATCTGTCTAGTTTTCTTGATTACTTAGGCTTTTGTCTATAGGGATTCTTTAATACTTTTTATTTGATTCTTTTTCCTATGTAAGTTTGCTTTCTGGCTGACCTGATGTTCCCCTTGGGCTTTTCCTGTTTTTTTGTGACACTACTGTCTTCGTGAAGTTCCCTTTCCACACTATGATGTCATAGCTGAGTCTGTACTAAGATATAAAAGCCAGCCCCTGGGAGAGACCCCAGCTTTTGATTCAGCTCCTTTCAGTCAGTAGCTGTGTCTCTGAAAGTGTTGTTAGATAGCAATCACCAGCAATCTTCAGTACTTTTTTCTTCTCTTCAAGCAGCTCCCAAGGATCTGGGCAGCTGCTCTTTCAGGAGAGCTCTGCAATGTTGGGAGCAGCGTCACAGAGCTCTATGCAGGCAAGCTGGGCAGCGTCTGCAGACCTCCCCTACACCTGCAGTCTGGAGTAATCGTAAACACAATCGGCAAACTGATAAGAGCTCAAGCCAGCTGATCGTGTAGCTGGTTGCTGTGTTTTTCCCTTGCTGACTTCGCTCGGGGCTCTGTATAGCCTAAGGAGCGGTTCTTCAATCTTGGAGCCTGTTTTCCTGTAGTCAGCGGCCATCTTGGATTCAAGCCTTCCACCACGAGGTGAGCGGCCATTTTGTAAGCCCAGAGGCCATTTATACCCTAAGGGGCTTAATAGAAAAATTTCTAAACAGCTTCTTTCCAACGCAAGAGCCTTTATTCTACAAATGGAGCAAGATAAGGCTCAGGCAGAGCTCCCCCCCCCCAGTGGAACAGTCTCTTAAGCCCAATAGGAGAAAAAGACGTAGGCAACGCACCCAATCAGTCCAGAGAGAGGTGGCTGCTAAAATCAAAGCTAAGGCTCTAGCCCCTAAGAAGGCAACTCAGGCTGAATTGAGGGCAGAGAAGCACAGACATGCAGCTCAACAGAACTATTCAACAGATGGGAGTGCAACTACAGCATGTTTCAGGTGATACTCGTGGGCCCCAACCAAGTCCTCCCAGGGAAGGAGAAGTTATCTGTGAGCCTTTCCATCCTCCATCCTGGTCTCCTGAAGCTCTTGCTGTACAGTCAGATCCTCAGGATTTAAGCAGATCTGAGCCTTATTTCCAACAGGCTTCTGTGCCCTATGCTCCTCCTCCTCCCTCCAAGCCTCGAACCTCTCCTCAATCTAGGCCTGAAGCCACCTTCACTCCCACAGTAGTGGGCCTTCAGCCTTCTGCCTCTACCTTTGACCATAGACCAAGGGATATCCAAGATATAGTCTCATCAGCCATTAGGCAGGGATTGGCTGAAGGCTTCAAGCAAATTCTTCAACCTCTGGAAAGGGTTCAGGCCCTTCTCCCTTCTCAATCTATAAGTTCCTTGCCTCATCATCCTGATTTACACAAGCCTCAGGACCTCAGGGTCCATTCTTCTCTACCAGAATGGGAGGAGGTTGATGAGGAGGGAAGACCTTCACCATCTGAACACAGTTACTCTTCTCATTCAGAGTGTGAAGAGGTTGAGATTTTTGACCAAAATCTTTCAGAGGAAGAGGATTCTTGCCCAGAGCAGACATCCTCTGCATTGGTCTTCAAACCTACTCTCTTCAGACCATTACTCAGCAAGGCCTTGGTCACTGCCAAGCTGTCGCCAGAGGAAGTGGCTCCTGAACCACAAGGAAATCCCTCTAGCCAAGGAGATTCGCTCTTCTCCAAGCCTGTAGTGTATGCAGAGGTTTTGCCTTCTCCCGTTTGTTCCTGGACATGATCAAGGAACAGTGCGCTTCTCCTTCGGCAGGTTCTCACCCATCTTCTCTAGATAAGCATTTCTACAATGTCAGCGCAGCTCTGGACAATGCCCTGGCAGTGCCTTCTGCTGACATTCCGGTTCTGGCCTCGTTCTCATCTTCTGGCACTCCCACGGAGCCAGAAGGTATCCTGAAACTGGATGATAAACGTTCCAAACAGACCCTCAAGTGCAATCACCAGGCTGCTGCTTGGGCTGTTCGGGCTTCAACAGCAGCATCCTTCTTCACCAGGGCATCCATACGGTGGCTGCGCCAACTCCAGAATAGATTGCCTGCTTCTGACCTTCGGTTTCACCAAGACCTTAATAAGATTATTACAGCGACGGAATTCACTGCGGATGCCACTCTCAATTCCGCCAAATTTGCATCCAAGGCCATGGCATCTTCTGTAGCAGCAAGAAGACTTTTATGGCTCTGAAATTGGTAGGCGGAGTCACGCCGATTTATTATTCTGTAATTATTCTGTATTGGAGGGTGATACAGCAAATTGTGTTTTTTAAAATGAAAGTGTGACATGGATCTGATCTGCAAAACAAAGATGCTTCAGGGTTTGTTATCAGAATTAGCAGTCGCTTTACTTTTACTCCCAAGCTGACCTCATGAGGATTCTGTCAAGGGTCATGTGATTGTCAGGCCAGCGTCCATTTTAAAAACATTGCCAGCTGTTTAAATGACAGTACAAGTAATATAAATATTTTTATTACTATTCATTCTACACACCCTCACAGTCACATTTTGGGGACGGATGAGTCCACTTTAAAGAGCAGTTCATTTATAATGCAACCCTGTAAACATTTTAACTGGGAAAGTTTGAATATCAATGATTCTTCAGTAGAAAGTCTGGTTACACGTTTTGCTATAATTGCTATAATTGTCAGAGGAAGATTGATGAAAAGAAAATAACACCAATGCCTGAGTCACAGTTTGGAGCCAAAGTATTTCTGTCACATTTTGAATGTTAGCCCCTAATTCTGGGGACCTTCTTTCAGCTTCTATACAGTATTCAGCTCTTTAGTAAAATAAAATAAAGAATGAAAATGACATTTGGGGGGGGGGGGAATCACCTTTTTGATGTTCCACTTCTTTCTCTAGACCTTGGCAAGTTGATGCTCATCAAAGATGGCTACAGTTGGGTTGATGTCCTCTTGCGCATGTGCCCGTTCCCTGGTACCTTTCCTTAGGTTGGGGACCCCCAAAACGTGTTTGTCCCAGTTACATACGACAGCCGCATCTGCTTCAAAAGATTACTACAAGGTGCTGGTGCTTGGAGGAGGTTCAGGGGGGATCACGATGAGTGCCCGGATGAAACGGAAAGTCGGAGCTGACAATGTGGCCGTGGTGGAACCCCAGGAGGTAAATCCTGAATTCTGGAATTCTGAAATGTTGGGGTTTGGAGGCATTATGCAAAATATATATGGTATGGAATTATAAATCATTAATGTATCCTGGAATGAAGGGTACCTTTTCTGATATCCTCTTTAAATCTAGACTTTTTGAAGGGCCTTCTCTCAATTAAAAAAAATAACAATGAATTGGTATCTGTTCTCTGTTGAGGGAAATAGGGAAAACATTACTTAATTAAATTAATGAAAACTTTCCCCCATATCTGTACATGTAACTATATCTGGGAAAACCTTTTCCCAGATCTGTACAACTAAAATGGACTTAGAACGTCATTTGTTGAACGACAATAAACATACCTTTTTTTTAAAGAAAGGAACATCTAAAAACCAGTTTGTGAGATCTTTTATTTTCACGGACCAGGGTAATAACCCACTAGGTATAGTATACTGTTGGAAACATCTACAGTTGTAACATGGGCGTGAGTATCATCTGGAGATATCAAAGTACTTTTATAGCATACTTGCAGCTTCTTTGTTCAGGATCCATGATTGCATAGAATGGTAGACTAGAATGCTAATGGATATCATTTAATTGCTCTTATGTGGACCTCTGACCAAGGTGCATTTTTGGTAAGCCTCAACAGTTTCATCCACTGATTGTTGAAGTCATATAAACCAAGAATTTGGCTTGTCTTCTAGAACTGAAGAACTATTTGGGTTTGTTAGCTGTCCCCCTTGGCAGGACAAACCAGCAAGAAGGATTGGGTGTTTGCTCAGGCATAAACACAAATTCTGATTTGCTATTTTGTAAGTCACTGAATTAGCAGGCATTTCATTTAAGCAGGGACAGTCAATCAAAATGATTCATAATCGTGGTAACCCATCGTGTCAAGAAGTAACCTGGTTTGCTTGGTTTCATTTTGCATGTTGTAATGAAACCCAGGCATTTTGACTTGTCAACCTGTTTAGGGTTTAAATACTGTATATTGCAGGAATCTAATTATGGTTTATTCATAAAGCAGTTAAGAAAACAACAGTTTGATATCCCAAAGGTGCTTTTTTCAGGAGGCAGCTGGACTTTCTTGTTTTTCTTTGAAGACGTTTCGCTTCTCATCCAAGACGTTTCTTCAGCTCTGACAAGATAGTAGGGAATGGAAGAATTTAATACTTTATTTATTCCCCGCTATCTTGTCAGAGCTTCTTGGATGAGAAGCAAAACGTCTTCAGAGAAAAACAAGAAAGTCCAGTTGCCTCCTGAAAAAAAATCACCTTTGGGACAAGCATGACCTGGATGACTGAGAAACTCCACAGACTTTTTAACAGTTTGACATCTAGTGTAAAAACAATCGATCTTGAAAAAAACACACAATTAGTTTGCAAAAGCCATTGTTAGAAAAATTAGGTGAAGGCAGTTCAGTTAAATAAGGAACTCGGCAATATTCTAAAGCAGTAGTTCTCAAATCTTTTCATCATGGACCCCCTTCAAATATCTTTTGTGGCCATGGACCTTCAAGACTTAACTCAAGATTTAAATCATAATATTCCCTCAAGCCTTTGCTTGATAACATGTCCCACAGGGGTCTAGGGATCAGTTATGAACCACTGTTCTTTTTCCCAACCTAATATAGATATATTAAATCCAGATATATTAAATTTATGTCTCTCAAAATTCTCATTTAATATAATTAAGGACGTTCTTGAACCCGATTGCCAGTTCTCTCTAGAAGTATCAGCTGTCTGATTTTGTACATTCATTTCTGTTCTTCTTCTTATGCTTTCTTGCACAGTTTATCTCCACAATTATGTCTTTCAGAAACACTATTATCAACCCCTCTGGACTTTAGTTGGAGCTGGGGCGAAGCAGTTGGCCACTTCAGAACGTTCAACAGCAAGTGTTATTCCTTCAGGGGTAAAGTGGATCCAATCCAAGGTGGAAAAGTTGGATCCAGACAACAACTGTGTCTATTTGGGGAACAATCAAAAGGTGGGTCGCCCATTGATTTATCTGTTCAGTTAAATCTTACTTGCGTAAACAATTGATAAGCTCAAATACATGAGATTTAGCCTTGGGTTTGAATGGGTTACTCATCTATATGAGTAATATTTAATACATAAATTGAATAGTTCTGCCAGCTTTTCTCATAAATGTTCTTTTGAACTTCTTAAAAAAACTATATTATTTATTTAGTTTGGCATTATTCTTGCCTGCAATATTGGATGAGGATAGGAGAGACTGTTTGCATTTCCAGAATTTTGAGACCAAATGTTTGAATAACCCTTGGTTCCTGTTTAAGATAATTGTTTTCTTCTTTCTTTGACAGGTATCTTACAAGTATTTGATTGTTGCTCTCGGGCTGCAACTGAATTTTGAAAAGGTAAACAACTCTGTTAGCATTTTCTTAGAAGTTTTCTCTACTGTTAGGAAGCAAGTTCCAGTGACTTATATGTTCTTTGCATGAAAGTCCCCAAATACGGAGCACAATGTGAGAAATAGTATTGCGTCTTTCCCATTGCATCTTTCTTTCTCTGTGGAAATTGTGCAACTGAGGTTGTGCAACAGTGAAAGAAATCCTTTAGAGACCTCTATTGCTTTATCAGGAAATTGAATATATCCAGGACACCTACCATGTTGTTGTGAAATGAGCTTGTTTTAATGGTGGGCACACAAAATGAATACCAAGATAATCACTAATTGGGAATTTTGGGAGGCTATGTGAGTATAGCATGATTATTTTTCTCCTTTAAGGATGCTAGGTTATAATTCACCACTGGAAATGAGTTTATTGATCTTTATTCTGGGTTCATCTACTAAAATAAAAAAGATAGAAGATAGATGAAGAAAATGGAACCCACAGCCAAACTTTTTTAATTCATGTATTTATCCAAATCATGCTTCCTCTAAATTGGAATACATGATAGCTAAGGGAACTCCCTAATCTCTTTGCCATACATCTCTCCGGTTAATTCAGCCAATGATTTACAGCAGATGTAAACCAATGCCAGTGTGACGATTTAATCTGAGTATTTTGCAAATATTTACACATCAAGGTAATATTCACAAATCAAATTCAATATGAACGGAGTATCTCTGGGATATGATCTTGGCTTTAGGGAAGTCTGAGTAGATGTATGACAACATTATGCTAAGCTTTAATTTAAGCTTACCCTGGATGTAGTATGTTGTGTGAACTAAACCCACAGGTGACTTATTCAACAAAGCACCACTAAAGGAACTATGGCTAACATGATTAATGAGCCAGAATAATATGCTAGGAATCAGTGATGGGATTAAAAATGTTTATTACCGGTTCTGTGGGTGTGGCTTGGTGGCCATGACAGGGGAAGGATACTGCAAAATCCCCATTCCCTCCCCACTCCACTAACCTGTTTTCCAGCTCCGTTCTCCTGTGCAGGGCAACCAAAGAAGACCCAGCCAATCAGCTGGGACTTGGGAGGTGGAGAATAGATGGGGGCGGGGCCAGAGGTAGAATTTGTCGGTTCTCTGAACTACTCAAAATTTCCGCTACCGGTTCTCCAGAACTGGTCAGAACCTGATAAAAACCACCGCTGCTAGGAATTAAATGGGTTCCTGAATGTAAACAGCCTGCATGTTTAATCCAGTGAAATACTATACTGCTAATTTTGTCTTATTACAGATCAAAGGCTTGCCTGAGGGTTTTAAGTTTCCTAAAATTGGTTCCAATTATTCAATTCACACAGTGGAGAAAACATGGAAAGCTCTGCAGGATTTCCAGGAAGGAAATGCCATTTTCACCTTTCCCAATACTCCCGTGAAATGTGCAGGGGCACCACAAAAGATCATGTATCTGACAGAGGCGTACTTGAGAAAGGTACGTACCAGCCACTGTACAAGTAGCGTGGTTGACTAAACAGGTAAAAAAAAAACGTAATCCCAAAGACCCAGGTTATTGAAAGTGCACTTATCCTAGTTTAAACTGCAGCTGGAATAAAAGCTTAAAATATGGGTAGTTTTAGAGGGCTCCTCCAATTGAAGACATACAAGCAATTTTGTTAAATCAATAGGACCAATTGGTTAAATTTTCATAAAGGACAATAGTACTAATTAAGCATATCCAATATATTGATGCAGTCATCAAATGGAGACCTTTGATTCAGTGTAGTTTTGGTATGTATCATGAATCCCATTACTGCAAGTTTAAACAATGTTTTAATAGATGCTATTAAATTGGGTGAATGATTTACTGTGGTTTTTTCCAAAATTGTTAGCTTAAATCTTTTTGGGCAGGCTATATAAACCCAGTTATGGTTAATCAACTTAATAGATAAGGATTCTTCCTTTGGGCAGGAGATTGGTCTACTCTAGCGGACCTCCAAGTCCCTTTCAGCCCTATGATTCTTCGACTGATTAAAATATAAAAGTACAGACAAGAATGAGTGGCGAAATCGAGGGTTTTCAAGAATGCATCATTTTTTTCTTCTCATTTTCCCTAGACTGGAAAACGGTCCAAAGCCAAGATCATATTCAATACTTCTCTTGGAGTGATATTTGGTGTTAAGAAGTATGCTGATGCTCTGCTAGAGATTATCAAAGAAAGAGATATTACAGTGAACTACAAATGGAACCTCGTGGAAGTCCGAGCAGATAGGCAAGAAGCCGTATTTGAAAACTTGGACAAAGCTGGTGAAACGCAAGTTTATCAGGTGAGCAAATGGAATTTTTCAGTGAATTTCTCTTCCTGTTTATGGTTTAGGTTGCTTCTCTTGTCTAGAACTGGCAGGAAAAAAAAGTGTGGATGGAGAATAGGATGAGCCTTTTCGAAACATACCCACAACGGTGTTATCCATCCTTATGTGATTAAGTTAGAAGCACCAAAATTACAGGTAGTTCTTGGTGAATGGTTTTAATTCAAGGCAGCCATCAGATGAAACTTCACACAACTTAGTAATGGCAGTTTCAGTGGTCCTTTTGCAGCTGTTAGTTCAAGACAAGTCGTCTCCTGTCCCCTCTCTTTTAACTCCCCCTCCTCCATCTGTCTTCCACTCATTTTTGCCCTTTTGTCCAACCTGCTGCTTTGCTGCCCCCAGCTGACCTTTGCCATTATTTTTCCTTCCATTGCTGACTACGCATGCTCAGCCTGGCCCTATACAAGCCAGCTGCGGAGTGCTGATGGCCTTCTCTCTGCAGCTAGGATGCCAAAAGCTCTAACTGAACACCTAAAGGCCACGATTTCAAGGAGCCAATGGTAAAGACCCAGGTTATTGGGAGGCAATATGCTGACTCTGTAAACTGCTTAGAGTGGACTGTAAAGCACTGTGAAGTGGTATCTAAGTCTAAGTGCTCTTGCTATCCAGTGGTACATACCACTCGTTCAGCACTGCTGTTAGGTTCCAACAATTGCTGAACAAATGGCTGTTAAGCAACAATTGCCTGTAAGCTGTTGTAGAAGGACGGACCAAACCTGGAAGGAAGAACCTGTTCCTCAGTTGCTTAGATAAGGAACCTTCATCTCAGTTGGGGAATTTGGCTGCATCCAATCTGCAACTGCAAAGATCAATCTCATTTGTGAGGGTTCTTGTTGCTCCCCTAGCCTGGTGGTTTTCTTACAGACGTTTCATTACCAAACTAGGTAACATCATCAGGCACTGCTGATGTTACCCATTTGGTATAATGAGACATCTGCAAGAAAACCACCAGTTCAACCCTGAGCTACAAATATTCTCTTCTTATCGGAATGTCATTTGTTTCTCTTTCTCTGCTCCAGTATGAAATGCTTCATGTCACTCCACCCATGGGGCCCCCCAGTGTCCTGTTAAACAGTCCAGTTTCTGACAGTGCTGGATGGGTGGATGTAAACAAGGAGACATTGCAACATGTGAAATACCCAAATGTTTTTGGGATTGGAGACTGCACCAATCTCCCTACCTCCAAGACTGCTGCAGCTATAGGTGAGATTAATTTTTAGGTACTGTACTTTGCATTTTGGTTTCCTTGTTGCAAGCAAAGAGCCAGTTTTAAATGTTGAATCAAATCCCCTTGTGCCTGAAAGTATTTGATTCGATCATCATAGAGATCCCAATTAGGATTCAATACAAGACATTTTTCTATGGAATAGGGGGGAAAGAGAGGGCCTCAAAGCCAATGTTAATAGGTCATATAAATGGCTACATTATTAGTGATTATCCACAATTTGGCTGCTCTTGGGAACATTCCCAACATGATCCCCAAAACCTGCAACCGACGTCAGAGTTAAGCCACCTTAAAAATTATAACTCTGCTTTCTTTTCAGCAGAAATATGAGACAAAATAAAACATTTTATCTCTTCCACAGCTGGCCAGTGTGGTGTACTTGATAAAACAATTTCATGTGTCATGAAAGGCAAAACTCCCACTAAGAAGGTAACTTTTCCTGAAAAGGAACAATATATTTGCTTTTCATTCGGACACTGAGCTTTTATTATGTTAATGCAATGTGCTAATTTTTTAAACTCATTTGGAAGGCTCTGAAGACTGAAGTTTTATATACATCTCCAAACAGTATTGTAAAGTTGATAGCAAAATAATGGCAAGGATTTCTTTCCATGGCTTCTAATTGTGGTAGCTGGATTCATCGAATGACAGTGAATTGAGATTAAAGAGAAAGTATAATTTCTTTACACAGTACATTAAACTCTGCAATACCTTAAATTTAAGAAGGGTTACCAGTTTGAATGACTTTAAAAGGGGGTTAGACAAATTCATGGAGCATGAAGCTCCTTAAAGCATAGTATGTGAGAACCATATGCTTTTCCTGTCCCCTTTCCTGTTCTAAAAGGCATATTTTTAAAAATGTTTTTGTAGTATGATGGATATACTTCCTGTCCTCTGATAACCAACTACAACCGAGTAATCCTGGCTGAATTTGATTACAATGCTCAGCCTTTAGAAACATTTCCATTCGACCAGAGTAAAGAGAGATTGATAAGTTTTCATCTGAAGGCTAACATGATGCCCCATCTGTATTGGTATGGACTTCTGAAGTAAGTATTCTAGTGTACCACAATTCATAATATGCAAGGGTTAAGGAGAACTGACTCCCAGGAAAGTAGTTAATTCTGCATTTATTAATTGCATAGATAGGTAGGCTTAATTTGAGCAGGGCCACTTATTTAAAAAAAAACCTAGATAATGGTAAAGAAAATATGAATGCTATGAGATAGATTGAACTGTAGTCAGTCAGTCAGTCCATCCATCCAGTGCAAATTTTTAACTGTTAATGTCCTATTTCCTCCTGTGCCAATTTTAACTTTGGCCTCTTCCTGCAAAAATAAACAATGGTGTCCCCTAATTTTCAAAAGTAAACATCAACTGAATATCCAGAAGTTCTTGTCTTAGTCTGTTCCAGAAAAAATAGCTTGTAGCACTTCCTTATTTCAGTGTCGGAAATTATATTGTAATGTTTAATTCCCATGCTTCCTTTGATTCTATTAAAAGGAGCAGCAATGTTTACTCTTGACATAGTGCTACATTTAATGTCAGGAAATATTTAACAAGTTTAATTATCTGCGACGGTATAAATAAATCCTTTTTTCCCTTCCTTTCTCACAGGGGATATTGGGGTGGCCCAGGTCCAGTGAGGAAAATATTTCACCTTGGGTTGAAGTAATAGTTGGAGTCATCTTCTGCCAGCTACAAATTATGTAACACTTAAAACAAAAGCATTCAGATTCTTCACAGAAATTAATAAAATGTAACTTCTCTGTAGGAATGCAACCTTCAGAGTCCTCTGCACCTTAAAATACAGGTACAGTTTTTCCTTATTTCTGTACTTGCAAGTAGCGAAGTATTGCCCAGTAAGCACAGCCAGCTGCTGTATTTTTAGCAATGCCAAGTTGCTAGAATTAGCTTCTGTAAGCTGCAGTAACTGCCACTGTGGATGTGTAACCTAAAATGACCTTAATTAACTTATTTCACTTTGTTCAGGAACTTTAGTTTTTTAAAAAAAACAAACTGTTGACCAAGGGTTTTAAGTACAAACTCTTGCTAACTGACACTTCAAGAGCCCCTTGCTTTGTTTTAAACAGAAGGCACGCGTTTCTTCATTACTAAAGAGAAAGCACTCCAACCGTCCCCATTGGAATGCCACAATGGTTATCCTGTTGTGAGAATGAACAGAAGGATTTGCAATACTGAATTAGCTTTTCACGTTGTTTTAGTCATGGATTCCTACGCAGGACCTTTTTCGGCTGCGATGTCTCTGCTCAATTATAGAGCCCTTTCTCAATGGCTGGTGAAGTGTCATAGCTTGTGGACAGATAAGAACTTTGCAAAGAGAAGGGACTGCTTCAGTATCTGACAGAACAGCTTTGAAAAGGTCAGTAGCTGCAGACCTCAAAAGATCCTCTTTTCCTGACTTGCCAAAGGGGCCTATCCCAAATGAATAAAAGGATGCCTCTCACGATAAAAAGCAGCTTTCGGAAGACTGAATTAAGCAAAAAAAGCACAATTCCACAAAGATACAATAAAAAGTAATAGTTGTCTTTTAATCAAGGCCAGATTTTAGAGCTTTACAATTGGGATTCATACAAAATCACCTTTAAGGCAGCATCCACACACATTAAAAGTTACCAAAGAAATATCTTCTCAGGAGTGTCCCAGCCATTTGTTTATTGCTGTTAGAAGGGAGAAAAAAAGTATGATGAATGGCTGTTGTACATCTTTGCAAATATAGCAAAGCTATCATTCTAGTTCCATTGAAGTCAATAGCATTTTGAGTAGAAGTTTAGGAATTCATGGTAAAGAGAAAAAATTTATCAGAAGTATAATCTCAAATGGTCTCTGAACGACCAGTTGGTAAGCGAGAACTATATCATAACAACTCTATGTTTTTAAGATATATACACAAACCAGAAAATATATTTTCAAAATCCAAGCAAGCCACTGTACTGTGGAAATTCTGTGGAACCATTTCAAATTAGCCTGGTAAAACAAAAAACAGAATATTTTAAGTGCTCCCAGTTTCAAATGAAACAAAGCAGAGGGATCCTAAAGTTATTTTATGGAATGAGTAGGGAAAGGTTGCTGTCACCTTCTGTCCAATTCTCCTCCCCAGCAGTTTTCAAACCTAATATATCCTATGAGCTAAAGTTTCCCAACCCATCGCCCATGTCCCAGTATGGCCCATTCCAGCTCCCCAGTGCCATCCTTTCTGTGTCCCTTCTAGGATGCTGAAAACAGAACTGTTCTCTTATTGTACACTTGAATGGTTTCATGAGTAGGCAGTAAGCGCAACTTATTCTGTCCCCCAATCCTAGCACCTTCCCTTCCCTCCCCAATCACTAACAGCCTTGATCTTTTCCAAATTCCATACCAAGCCACTGTTCACCGCTTACCTATGTCCAGAACAATTCCATCTTTATCAGGAAGCCTTTGAATAGAACAGTAAGCACTGAATTTTTACATTTGTAATCAACACTCCAAAACAAAACAAAAAACAAACCCTGTTGCTAGGATTTTTTGTATGTAATAATCTGCATGTGAGTTTCCTCCCATGCTTTTAAGTAAAATGCATACCTGCACGTGAATCAGTTCTTCTAAATTGTTCTGGATGTGATTGTAAACGATGTCAAAAAGTTCCTCCCTTGATTTTGTCCCATCCAAATGAACTGGAATAGAAGAAGCACCATTTGATAATAAGAACTATTTTGCTGAGCTCAGTATTTTCATTAGGTGAAATAAGCTATATATTGCAGCTTGTTACTACAAATTTAGTGAATGACAGCTTGTTCAAACTATGCTTTCTTTAAAACCATGGCTATTATACAGCTACTAACCTTCGCTAAATAAAAACAAAGTCCAGACAATTAGGCAAAATGATTCTTTCTGACCCAAGCAATCCCTCTATCCTTTTCATTTTCAGTCTGTGGGGAGATGCAAAGTAAATGATAAACAGAACTAGTTATAAACTGTTACAGTTTAAGTCAAATAATTTTTTGTAACATGTTATGTTTGCAAACAACCCCAAGAATGTTATTGAAAGATCTAGATTTTGAAACATAATTATCCAACTTTGCGATACAAGAAAATCAAATTCAAAAGGGGCTTCCAAAATCCAGTTGAACTTACCAACATCAACATTAAGGTTTTCCATCACTTTCTTATGTTTGATGTACATGGGCCAGACATGGCCATCAAATAATCCAGGTGGATCTGGGACGGTGTAATTCCTTGAACTAGAGAAAGAAAAAAACCATTTGAATTTGGGTTGTTTATGTAGATCTTTTAAAGCCATTCAGTCCTTCTAGATAGCCACCTCTAAATGCAACTTCTCATGTCATGGGCTTACCTTCTCCTCCTCTTACATTCTTCATAAGGAATAGAAAGAAAATACCGGACATCAAAAATATCGATCATGGGTCTGAAAAGTAGGAAAATCTCTCAGGTTTTGTTACATAAGAAAACACAAGGCTAGGCCAAGTCCCATCTTGTGCATTATCGCATTTTTAACCATGTCCGTAAGCTTCTGGGAAAATCACCACCAGAAAATGAAGCCTTCCCCAAAGGGAAGACAGGTTGACTCTGGCGGAGCTCAAACAATTTACATATCTATTCTCTTACAAATCGCTCAATGCTTTCTCCAAAACCACCTTCAGTCAGCGTCCACTATTAATTACAACTGCACTTATGTACCATGTTAAATCATTATTTGTTTTTGCATTCTGGCTGGGGAATTCTGGAAATTGAAGTCCATACTAAAGTTGCCAAGTTTGAGAAACACTACCCTCTCCAAAGAATCTTAGAATATTTTAGGTTGCACCTATATTATTTCAGAAATATCTCATTTGCTTGTGTTTTTATGGCTTCTTCATTCACTACAAATAAGCTCCTATGGATTTTTTATCTACCTCTTCTTCCTGGTTTATGCCCTGTAATAGGTAGATTATCAGCTATGGGTTAAATGCAACCGAACATTCCCTCAAGAAAGTGCTTCTCCTTCGTACTTCTTTCTATATAAATAATCTAAGAGCACTGGAACAAATAAAATTTACCTAATCTCCACCTACTCTCATGTACATTGTACAATCAAAACGGTTCACAACGTGCCTGTTGCCTTATCTGTCAAATACTTGCTAAGAATAAACAAGTGTTAGCAGGTACTTGACTAGATACAGAAAGCTGGGACAGCCCTCAAAATATCTGAAACTTTTATTCACCAGCCAAAAATATCAGGACCTAAAGAACATTCGACTGTTGGAAGTCATTGCCTTGACGTCTGTTACCTGTAAGTGTAAAGTAAAAATCCTTCCACAATAAGAATATGAATGGTGTCGTCATTTTCCTCTATGGTGCTAGTATCAAGTGTATTAATGCCATGGGATCGCTCAAACTTGACTGGATTTTTTCTCCAGGCACTGATGGTATTCATCATTGCATCCATATCCAAAGCACTAATAACTTAAGGCAAAACAAGAGAGATGTTAGCTCCAAAGGGAGAGACAAAACAGTGTAACTCGATAAAATATGCTGCTCAGATGATCAAGCTTGCATTCTTCTTCTTCTTCCTTTTCATTGACTAGTTCTGCGATAGAACTAAAGGGTTTTTAAAAAATAACTACATTGATATAGAGAGAACTTACCATCGTATTGTTTAAATCCATCTTCAACCTGTATCTCATCTTGGGGCTGAAACAGAACAAAAACTGTCTGCAGAGCTAGTCACAGATTTCCTAAGGCTAATTTTAAGAAGAGCAAGATGGATAAAACCATTTTTATACTGACTCCCCTAATAATTCAACGCTCATATTAAAAGATAGCTGGACTTTCAATAACGTACATAATACAGGGTCACAAGGCAACGATAAGTGACTTAACCCTTTATCTCATCACTAACAAATGCACACCTATTCTACTTTCAAAACAATAGAGTCATGCAAACTGTATATTAGGATCTTATCCAGTAACTACAGAAAAACCTTTATGTCCCAACCCTCCAGAAGTAAACTGGTATATGACAAAAACACATTAAAGGGAAGACCAATACTTAACAGAAAAACATTAAACTGCATGTAATGTAATTCATAAAATGTGAAAAACAAGAGATGTAAGATGTCAGAGTTTCACTAATTGTGATTCTGCAAACGTGGAATTCAGCATAGTGATATGATGAAAAAGGATAGGAGAAACGTATGAAAAGATTGAGACAATCTGCAAAGATGGACAAAAACTTAGGTTGAAGATATTCAGAGGCAAATTATAGCTTGCTATGCATCTAAAAAAGCATCCCAACATCCAAGAGGATTTAGTACAAAGCAAGCAAAAGAAGGGGTTTCTTACTGTACCATCTGGCCATTTTCTCTGTCTCTTTTATTCTAAGCTAAGCAAACCAATATGCATTTGAAAAGAATTATGAGCAAGCAATCAGAATCCTTAATCTCTTGCTGTTAAAAATGAAATTTATTGCCTCTGTATTGGTTTATTCGGTAGATACTCCAAAAGGGACAGGAAAAATTCTGACTTGAGTTATCCTGAGGAGTTATCCAAGCTCAGATCTGCCTGTTGCAAATGTCATGGCAGTTCCCATCAATTACATGGGCAGATTGTACAGAGATCATCACAAAGAATATGCTCACAGGATAACCATCAGACCATTTCCAAAGATATCCTTTATCCACATATTCCAGTCAGGAAGAGGAAATTCTATAATGGCTTTTGGGAGCCTGACAAAACCAAACCGGCTGGAAAAGCAAACAAACTAATTTTCCGCACCCACCTTAAAGAAGTCATCTTGATGGACCACGCTGCAGTTGGGCAGCGATTGCGTGAGTTTGTTAGTCAAGGTGGTCTTCCCACCATTCGTGATCCTATAATGGGAATTTCAGAAGATGCGTTTTCAGCAAACGCAGGGAATCAAAAAAACATTTGTAGATTACAGAAACTCCACTCGGGGTGGAGAAGTTGGAAGACGGGTGGAAATGAAGATGAGTGGCCCATCCAGCTTCCAGTATTGAACCCAGACCAGAATCAGGTCTCCCCACTCCTGATTCACCCCCCCCAACCAGGCTCTCTCATACCCTCTCTCTAATCCTTTTCCTTGGGGAGGAAGATCAAAATAAGCCAAAGAATAAACTCTGGCTGCACACCCCGCTTTCTTCAAAATGTCTGGAGTGGTACAGGGTCTCCTGCTTGAGCAAGGGGGTCGGATTAGAACAGTGGCCACCAACTAGCGGGCTGGGGACCACTGGTGGTCTGCAAGAAAATGTTGGTGGCCCGCAGAGAAATGTCACCCCCAAAGCTATTAATCCAGGCTGTGCGGGAACACAAGGCTTGCGTCACTTGCACTGTGAATAACACGAGGTAGTGAGGTGAGGGGGGAAAGGGCGGGGGGGGAACTTGCCTCATGCGCCTTGCCTGGCCAACCGGCTTCCGCTTCTTCTTCTGCTTTTGGCTGAACACAAGAAAAGCCGCAAAAGTCTTTCTTTCTCTCCCCCAAACTCTGCCAGAAATGAGTCTTTGGGACCCTGCAAGGCCTCCTGCTCCAAGTCTCACAAAGACTCATTTCTGGTGGAGTTTGGGGCAGAGAAAGAAAGATTTCTGCTACTTCTGCTGCTTCCCTTGCATGAAGCCAACAGTCTCTCTCCCCCGTCTCCCCAAGAATGCTGGCGAAGGTATCCTGCTATCCCAAATAAAAAATGATCAATAGGTAGGAAAATGGGGTGGGGAATTTTCCTGCAGACTTTTGGGAGGATTTTTCTAGGGTCTCTGGTCCGCGGGATTTAAATTTTTTTGTTTGATGGTCCCTGAGGTCCAAAAGGTCGGCGACCCCTGGCCTAGAAGACCTCCAAGGTCCCTTTCAACCGTTATTCTGTTAAAACAGCCAAACCCACCAGCCATTCGGTCTCAAAATCGAACACGAAGTGGTTGCAACATCTTATTATCGATTGCATTAGACATCATCCCTGGAAAAGGGGGGCGGGGATTTCCCCCCCCTTGAGAATGAATGCATTTTAAGCCCCCCTCCCTTGAGAGTCAATGCACTTTTTTAAAAAAAAACCCTCCCCCAACTTGAGAGTTAATACAATTATTAAAATAAAAATAAAGCAACAATGCACATTGGAGGGGGGGGAAGGGAGGGGAGGGGAGATGACAACCAAAGACACCCAGGAATATCACGCCGCCTGCCCGGGAAAAAGCAGCAGCTGCGGCGCCAGCAGCTGCAGGGCAGAACGGGAGCCCCGCACGTGGAACCCCTCCCCACTGCGCAGGCGCAAGAGCCCCTCGAGCCCAAGCCCCCCTCCACCCTCCCCTTCGTCCTTCTCCTCACCCGCCGATGCCGAGGATGACTTTCATGGTGTCGCGAGTGCGCTGGCCTCACAGAGGGTTCCGCGGAAAAGCCCGGCGATGGAAGAGGAGGAGGAGGAGGAGAAGGAAGAACCGGGATGGGGGAAAGAAAAAAAAAAAAGAGCCACGAGCGTCAACTGCCGAGGGGAGCCATAGCGGCCGAGACAACGGCGACGAGGGACTGGAAGCCGATCGCGCTCCCGCCAAGCCCTCAAGACGAAAGGAGGCGCTGCGATCGGCGTGCGGACCATTCCCACCCCCATCGCCCGCCTTCTGACGTGCTGGGGCGCCCTCTCATTGGCGGCAAGTGCCGCCAATCGACGGGCCTCAAAGCGCCGGATTTTTTTTTCCTTTCTGTCAAAGTACTGGCATCCAATAAAGGACTGGAAACGAGGCAAGGCTCGCTCCGATTGGTCGGTTTGGCTGTTGGGCCGGCCTCTCTCTCTCTCTCTGGTACCCGGAGACTCCTCGCCAGTTGTATCTTACTCGGGTCTCGGGTGGCTGTCTGCGTTCGGTCTTTTTTAAATAAGAATTTTGAGAGAATTCACTATAAAAATACAAAAACCCAACTCTGAAGTACTAGTTATCACTCCGTCGAAGGCATTATTGCATATTTCTTTGAGGGAAAAGCTTCTAGGTTCATGTATCACACTTATCCACATTACTGGACCCATTTCCACAACATACTCCCCATAAAACGTAGTAGTTAACTGCCATAATGTTTTGTGTGTGTGTGTGTGTAGACATATATATATATATGTGTGTGTATGTATGTATATATGGTATTCAGCTTTGTTCATCATGCTTTTAAAGTTGTAGCAACGTTTCCGCAGAATCTCATCTGCCATTATCAGGCTTCTGTATTGTATATTGTATATTATGTATTGTATATACAGAAACCTGATGATGGCAGATGAGATTCTGCTGAAATGTTGCTACAACTTTAAAAGCACAACTACAATAACGTTGGAAAATACCCGAACAAAGCTGAATACCATACATGTAAGTACCCGCAAAAACTTAAGAAAACATATATATGTATATATATATATATATATATGTATATATATATATATGTATATATGTATGTATATATATATATATATATACACACACACATACACACACATATATATATATGGATCTTTGGTTATTCGGGTTTTCTCCCGCGTAAGATTGGAAGTATCTAGGCAATGTTTCGATGAAGTCTCATTCATCATCTTCAGGCTTGGTCTTCAGCTCTGTGCTTCTTAGAGTGATGCTTCTATACATAGATACATACATACATACATACATACATACATACATACATACACGGATTTGGGCCTAATATAGGAATGCCAGAACTGGGCTGCCATACTTCCAGCTGCCACTAAGTGGGATCAAAGATACAGGGATTTTTAATGCCTTGCTGCCATCTATTGGACACTGTGGACATAATTTGGCCAGGATTGTCTCTAGTTGATTGTTTTGAGTTCTTGAATCTTCAACATGGTCTCCCATGTCTTAATGACTGAGTTTTCCAAACATCAGCATCTTCTCCAATTCTTGTGTTTGCATTATGTGTCCAAAATCCTGGCTTTAGCACTGTTACTTGTGCTTCCTCTGAACAGTCTGGGTTTACTTTATTAAGCAGTTTAGTATGTGTCCATGAACCAGGCCAAAGACTGGTGTGCAAAATAAGCACATAAAAGTTTATCAAGGGCAATTGTCTTCTGGATTTGTTCTTTTCCAGAACTCTATAGTATTTATTAAACTTTGTAAACTACAAATGTGATTGGGTAAACATGAACCAAAACATACCTGCAATAACTTGGATATTAAGGTAACCCAGTCTACTAGGTTTTTATGGATCAGCAGAGTCAATTTACAACACAACTTCCTTTGGTATTCTTGCTGCTTTCAATTAACAAAACACTTGGAAATTAAAGTAGCTCAATCCAAATTAGTTTCTGATTTATATTAGATTAATTTATCGATTCCTCCTTCATGGAAAAGACATCTTTTAAATTAGTCTTCTGACCAAGGTTATGGTTATGATACTGATACTAAAGAGGCAGCAGCAAATAACCTGAAGAGACAAAGAAGAAAAATACTTTTTATGAAAGAGAGATTTAATAAACAGTATCCTGCAATGTATATCAGGCCTGCATAGATGATTAGTAATTCAGTGATTGGAATATCTTGATCTGCTGAGTTCTGACTTGTAGGTAACTATTAAAAGCAAAAGGAAATTCATATAGTGTTCCTTAATCAGTCTTTAGAGTAGAAAATATTTCTGTGTTTATGTATTTTCAAAACTGATGATAGGTAGGGGGTATTCTGAATTCATCAGAAACAGTGATGTTTCAACAGTGATGATACAAGGTTAGGCATAATCAGCTATGAAAATGGTTCCACCCAGAGAGCAATTGTTCAAAGGAAGATGTAACAGTGGTAATTAGATAATTTGGGGCTTGTATAAGAGCAGGGATTGCTTGGTAGCCTTTGTTTTAAGAAAATTAATGTTTAGAGAAGTGTTGTGAGTTCTTAATCTCCCTTTGTGTGTGTTGTAATATATGTTATTGTATTATATAAAATAGAGGTAATAATAGACTGGATATAAAATGTGGATGTGTATTTGGGATTAATAGCACAAAAACAGCTTTTTTAAGAAAGTTGCAACTTTGTTTTTTATATTATGCTTAACTGTTACAACTGTGGCTTAGTATAATTTGGTTGAAAAGACTTGTATTATTGTTTTGAAATAATTAGTTACTAGAATCAGGTTTGAACCTTATCGAAGACAGGCTTTAATAGCTACATGTTTGTTATACAATCAGCATAAGAGAACTTATATCTGTGTTGAATAACCATGTAAATAATAGTTTAATAAGTATTTTAACCATAGAATATTGTAAGTTACTATGAAGCCTGACTACCTTTATAGTACTCTGAGGTATAGTTTGCTTTATTATGTTTGAGTTAATAAATAATAGGCTAGTTCATCTGCTTAATCACAATTTGTGGTTTATCTACAAAGGTTGACTTTATTAGTAGTCTAAGCCACAAACTATATTAATACATGTTGCAGGAATTAGTACAGTCACTAGCTTTGGTATGAATCTGTAGAAGTAATCTATTTTTGCTATCAGTAGATAGTAAATGGTGATTACATGATCACAATCATGAAATTTAAAAATATTCAAGTTTTGCTTTGTGTCTTCAGAAAGCAAGTTTTATGCTACTTTCATATACCTGCATATAGCTGATACTGATATATATATTTTTTACATATAGTATGTAAAACAAACTTTTCTTAAATATTGTAACTGTTGCAGCTGTGTTTTTCATTTGTTCAGGCATACAGTAGGAAAAAAGAATTAAATGGCATATTATTTCAGGCAAAATTGAGTATGATGGGGTAGGATAAGTAATGTTCAATCATTCTATAATAAAATAATTTATTGCAAAAAAATATCAATAGCATGTTCCCTAACTATGACAATTGCTTTAATTTTTTATTCTAGAAGCTATTATTGTGTGCTATAATGACAGAGTTCCTGGTCTGTTTTAACTGTTGCATTGGAGATCAGCCTCAAACAGTGAGTTTGTTTTACTTAAAAATATACATGCTGTATTTCAGAGAGCAATCCAAGGCAGCATACTCAAATCATCATACATGGTACAGATTTCAATAAAAATGCAATTTAATTTTGAAATATCTTAAAACTTAACTAGAAGACTGACTAGTTAAGCTCCAGCCATTTTATATTGGTATTAAATTCAATGCTATTTTATGGCAGACTTTATAACACAGAACTTGGCTATAGAGGGGAGGGAAATCAAAATATTGAATAGGAAATTTGAAATAAAATACTACTATAAAAATCAGAGACCTGGTATATGTTCCCTCTCTGGTCAGACATCACTGGGTTTTGTAGTCATTGTTACGAGGAACCTAAACTTTTCCCCTTGTTATCAGCAAAAAAATTATAAGCTTAACTCTGGAAAGGGCAGGACAACATTGTATTAAATATGTTGTCTAGCTAGTCATAAGTCATTGCTGAAGTAAGTATGGGTGACTAATTGTAACAGAATAATTATGTCTTAAATTATAAAATATGTAGCAAAGATTGACGTAATGTTTCTCTGTTCTCTAAAGAAGAGACTCGACCGAAAAATGATAGGAGAGCCAATGAACTTTGTTCACATCACTCATTTTGGAACAAAAGAGATGACCAACAACCCTCCATCAGTAAGTATGTTGGGGAGAGAAGCAACAAAATGCTATATTTGGATTCTTTATCGATGTTTAGGTATGACTTACAAGATATAGTAAACCTATCTAAGTTACTTTATTACAGCTTCAGTATATTACTTATATCCAAAATTAGATTGGACCACATAAAAGAACACTGAATATATGAAAGTAGAATAAGTGACTAATATTGGGGGTAAGGGGATGGGAAGAAAGACCATTTTTCTTACACTAATATCTCTAAATATTTGTGTGATGCATCCATGTTTTCCAAAATCTCACTTCGCTTAAAGGTATGTGACTTCCCTTGCACAGTTACCCTTCCAATACATTCCTGCTAATAATTTTCTGGGTAAACATGCATTAAAGGAAATGTGTAGTTGTCATAAACCATTATTTATGACTAAAATGTGCAATGAAACTTATATCTGAGATTTTAGAGTTGGAGAAAATTAAGTAAATCTTAATATTAGACCCATTACTAATTACAAAAAACATGGTGAAAATATTTTAAAGTGCAAATTATGCCTTATAATGTTAATAGCACTAATAATTAATTAGTAGCACTAATCAGCCTTTCATAATTTTATGCTTTTTCCAGGTAGGGCATATTCAGGAACGAATGAATTCCAAAGGAGGCTACAGCAACAATTCAATGAATATTAGGGGTCCAAGTAATTAACTAATCTCTTTAGATAGAAAGCTTTATATGTAAGTTTATTCATTACTATTTGTACGTGGGTTGTAAACTGCTAAAATAACACAATTTTATTTTGTTATGGTCTGTACATACTGGGGATCTGATTACAAAACTGTAAAGCTGTGTTAATGTTAATAGACAGCGCCGTGTTTGAAATCTGTGCTAAATATAGTATTTAAAGTACTACATGTACTGTAACTACAGTTTTAATTCATGGCTCTTTCCTAACTATAAATCTTGGGGTTTTAAATTCTGTGAGGATGATGAAGAAGCAAGGTTAATATTCTGTTCAATTCTGATTTCTGTAAAACTAACTCCTAAAGAGAATTCTACCTATCTTGGGAAAATGGTCTTCAGTCTGATTTTAGGCAAGAATTATTTAACCTGGTGTAATTTTTGTGGGAAAAAAATGCTCAAGAAGACATTTAAGTAGTTTAAAACTTATTTTTGACTTCAAAATTAAATAGCTTTTCGCTGACCCTTAACAAAAATGAGAATAAAAGGTTTGTTCTGTTCTGTTAATGTATTTCTTGGGCTATGAGAGGGAGCCCATGCTATGCCTTAAGCTCTACTTCCTTATGACAAAAACTGAATATCTGAAACAGGTTTCGCATCACGGCCATACTAGATGACCTGAAAGCTTTGTGAATGTGTTGTCAGATAAAAGGATTAGGTGAAGAAAAAGAATGTTATTCGACTGTGGGATGGAATTCTTGCTACTACTGAGAACTGCAGAATATGTAAGTTGTGATGAAAATCTTAACAGTGGTTCCATCTGTTCTAAAATTCAAACTTGTTTTATATACAGTGTTGCTTAGCTGTATTTTCTCTTCTACTATTGGAAGATGGATGCACACTCGGAATTTACTGAGTTCTGACCCAAATGAATCCAGAAACATTTATCTGAATCAAATTCAATCAATTTCTTGTAGTATTAATTTTTACCTGAAACTGTAGTATAGTATCTATGAACTATAATTTAAATTGTAGTGATCAAATTTTAGTTCATGAGACAAAAGCTATTTGTAGAACAGAACTGAAGCATTCTTCTGATGTGCCCAAATATGTATCTGTTATCTCGACTCCATTTCGGCTGCATGAAGTGAAAGCAGAAGGCTGAAGTCCTAGATTTAATGGACCCTTTATTATTGGAAAATAAATTTGCTTTAAATCGATCATGGTCACTCATTTTACTGTAGAGCGCTTCAAGTTTTAAAATTGGCATTTTTAACCAGTAGACCTGTGCTCAGTTTTAAGTAACTTGCTCTTAGTAAAATGTTTGTGTGAATATTATTCAGAATAGCATTTCTTCTGCAGAAGGCGTCTGTACTCTTATAAAAAAAAAAAATCAAGTATTTGACAATTCTTGTTATGTTCATTCTTGTCCTTGACTGTTAATATGTCAAACTATTGAGTGCAAAACTATTGAGTCTTAAGGATCGCATTACTGATTGGAAGGTGCTTGAAGCAGTAAATGTAATACAAACTGAATTAAATAATGTAGATCAGGTGCTAGAGATGAATTAAATACTTTTGAAAATTCAGTTTGGCCTTGAATTTTAAAAGGCTGCTTTAAAGTGAGTCGCAGTGGAAGTGATGTTCCTTTGTTACGGTATTTTCAGTAATGTCTCAATATTGCTTCCTATAAAGGATTCAATGTTGTTGACTGCATTGCAAAACGTGGCTGAAACTGGCAGAGTGCTCTCTTTAGGGGAGAGAATATGACAAAACGACATCATGATAAATACTACGCGGGGAGAGCCAGTTAGGTTTTATTAGAATACACCAAAACTCGTTAACTTTCTTAGACACAAATTAAGCACCAGCTATTTAAGTAGTTCACAAGTTGCTCCATGCAGCTTCGTTTAACCTGCACTTGTTAATGCTCTCTAACTATCACAAGCCCCATTGATTCCACTTGTGACTGAATGTTACCTAACCCATCTGAACGGCTGCCTTAAATGTCATAATTTAGTCTACATTTCAGGAGCAGGCTACTTATGTGCTCACTTCCTACAGCTGACAATTTCTCTCCTACCAAAAATAAATCGGCTTGGGATTCCTCCCTGTAGCGGTCCGGGCCTTGCTGGGCAGCGAGTCAGGTCTTGAACAAAAGGAGAGCTGTTGTGATTGCCTGCAAGAGCAGGCAGTGAATTCAACAACCTCACAGTGTGTCAACAAACCAAAATAGCAGGCAGCCAAGCCAGCAGCCCTTCATGGTTCAGAAGGCAGAGATTTTAATGGCAGCCACAGGCCGGCTTTGCCATGGCTGGCAAGGTGGGGGAGAAGGCAAATGAAACTATCTCTGTAGGGAAAATTAATATCCTAGCCTGGGAATGTCTGGGTAACCATTTTGGGGTGCTTAAAATTAAGATCTTGCCCAAGTGGTCCTGAGGCAGCCTTGTACAGGTAGTCCTTGACTTACAACAGTCCGTTTAGTGACTGCTCAAAGTTATAATGGCACTGAAAGCGACCTGTGACCATTTTTCACACTTGCGACCTTTTCAGCATCCCCCATGCTCACGTGATTTAGATTCAGATGTTTGACAACTGGTTCATATTTATGACGGTTAAAACATCCTGGGGGGGTCACGTGATCCCCTTTTGCAACTTTATGACAAACAAAGTCCATCTGTCCATCATCCATCCATCCATCCAATCTCTCACAGGGCAGGAAGCGTGCCAAGGATCCACCGCCAGGCAAGCGATTCGCTTAACAAATGTGGCAAGAAAAAAAATATAATAAAAGGGGGGGGGCAAAACTCACTTAACAACTGTCTCGTATAGCGGCGTACTTGTTGGGCTCCATTGTGGTTGTAAGTCAAGAACTAGCAGCTGTGTAGCATCCCTTAGGATTCCCCCAGATCTGATCTAAGGGATCCTTCCTCAGCCTGGCGATGGTGAGATTGGATGATGAAGGATGGATGGAGAAGGCGGCTTCCTGCTGGTGCTCAGAACCGCCGCTCGGGGAGGGTAGGAAGCGTTTGGCCGGGGGCAGGGTGGGAGAGCGCCCTTCGCCTTCGCCGCCTCTCCCTCCTCCTCCTCCTCCTCTTCCCCTCCTCCGGGCCGGCTTTTCCGCCGGCGTCTGTGCCGCCTCTACCCCGGAGGAAAGCCCGCCCAGAAGAGGAGGCGAACGAACTCCTGGCCGTGCTGACCGCCGGCAGCCGCCCCGGAAAGGAGACGCGCTCGTTGGCGGCAGCGGAACCGGCGGGGGTGGAAAACGGTTGGCTGCTGGCAGGCTGGCCCTAGAGCCTCCGCGGGGGCGGCTTGGAAGCCAGGCGCAGGGCATGGGGCCCGCCTGGCTGCTGCTGCGGGCCGCGCTCGGAGCCCTCCTCCTGCCGCTGGTAAGGGCTCGGGGGGGGGAGGGCTGGGGAGGAGGACCCCCTCGCCGGGGAGGCAGGGAGGGCGGGATTTCGGGCTGGGCGGCCGCCGATCTCCCCCTCCAGGCAACACGCTCGGGGCTTTCCAAGCGGTGGAAGCGAAACCTCGGCGGGCGCCACGAGTCTCTCCCTTTCTCTCTCTGCGCGCGGCCCAATGAGTCGGTTGGGCGCTCTCTGCCCAAGCCCCTTAGCCTGGGACTCCGCCGCCCTTAGCCTCTGAGCATAGGAAGAGGGCAAAGGGGCAGAGCAGAGTGCTCCCTCCTCCTCCTCCTCGGTGCCCCCCCCCACTCCCTGAGAGCGGCGGGTGGGGGGGGGGGCTTCGATGGTGCCACCCTCCCCCACTTAGTGAGAACGTGGGAAGGGCCTTCCCATGCACCCCCCGTCTCTGAAACCCCGTAAAACCCCAGCCAGGTTGGGCTGCTCCGGGTCGGGTGGATGGGTTTACGCACGCGCGCCGGTCTCTGCCTTGACACCCGGGCTTGCTTGCCGGAGGAATGGACAGCGGTGCTTTCTAAGCAGGGCTGATTTCTCCAAACCTGGGCCACTTTTAAGACTTGGGGAGAATTCTGGGAGTTGAAGTCCCCAAGTCTTAACGTTGCCCAAGTTTGGAGACCTCTGTATTTTAAGTGTATGGGCAAGGAGAGAGAGGCAGGTCGAGGAAGTTTTTTTTTTTTAAACAGCTGTTGGTTGCTGCTGGACTTCGACTTTGCTCCTGCTTGATTCGCTGGAACCTGCCTCCTCAACCTGCTGCTTGCGTAGTAGGCCGTTGTTTACCTTCCCAGTTGCTGGCACGTTGGGGAACTGGGTCCCAATGTCCCTGGCCATCCTCCCTGCCTCCCCCCTCCGTGGCCAGGTAGCCCTCGACTTACAACACTAGGTTGTCCTGGAACTTAGTGGACAACCATTTAAGTATGAGCCAGCTGTGTGCAGCAGTGGCCAAAAAAGCCAACACAGACGAATAGAATCAAGATCACATGAAGTGTTAATACCACTTGATAAGGCCACACTTGGAATACTGCCTCCAGTTTTGGTCGCCACGATGTAAAAAAGAGGTCGAGACTCTGGAAAGAGTGCAGAGAAGAGCAACCAAGATGATGAGGGGCCTGGAGGCTGAAGAAGAACGGTTGCTATAGTATAGTGCAGGGGTCTCCAACCTTGGCCCCTGGAAGCCTGGCGGACTTCAACTCCCAGAATTCCACAGCCAGCTTTGCTGGCTGTGGAACTCTGGGAGTTGAAGTCCGCCAGGCTTCCAGGAGCCAAGGTTGGAGACCCCTGGTATAGTGGGTATGTCTATATTCTGACGAAAAGAAGAACGGGGGTGACATGATGGCAGTGCTCCAGTATCTCAGGGGCTGCCACACAAAGAAAAGGGAGTCCAGCTATTCTCCAAAACACCTGAGGGGAGGACAAGAAGCAACAGATAGAAAATAATCAAGGAGAGAAGCAACCTGGAACTAAGGAGAAATTTCCTGACAGGACAATAAGTGGAACAACTTGCCTCCAGAGGTTGTGGGTGATCTTTAAGAAGTTGTCTGAAATGGTGTAGGGTTTCCTGCCTAGGCAGGGGGTTGGACTAGAAGACCTCCCAAGTCCCTTCCAACTCTGTTATTCTACTCTAGTTCCTTTAGTGACCGTTTTGAAGTTACAACAGCCTTGAAAAATATGCTTATAACAACTATTGGCGGCATCCCCCGGCTCACGCGATTTTAAAATTTGGATGCTTGACCACTGATTCATGTTGATGACAGTTGCAATGTCTTGGGGTGGTGGTCACTAGCTCTCCTTTTGCGACCTTCTGACAAGCAAAGTCCAGAATGGGGAAAACAGATTCACTTAACAATAACTGTGTTTTACAAAGTTACAAGTGCAGTGATTCACTTTACAACAGGTGCAAGAACAATCGTAAAACAGGACCCACTCATGTTTCACTTAGCAAGATAAATTTTGGGCTCAATTACGGTCGTAACCCAAGGACCACCTGTGTCGTCTGAGAAGCAGACCGCATGGAGGCAATCTTGGGAGTGCAGTTGTTGGGGCCTGTGATAGTGTTGGTGTAGATGTGGGGGTCAAAGTAGATCTCTGGCTTTGCTGTGGGTTCTTCAGGTGGGCATTCTTGTTCCTGTTGTTCCCTTGTGGCTTATGAAAGTAGAATACAATCAAGTAGAATTTTTTATTGGCCAAGTGTGATCAGACACACAAGGAATTCGTCTTCGGTGCCTAAGCTCTCAGTGTACGTAATTTTTTTTGATTGCTTATTTGTACCCTATGACTATCATTAAGTTTTGTACCTGATGATTCTTGACTCTTGACAAATGTATCTTTTCTTTTATGTACACTGAGAGCATTTGCACCAAGACAAATTCCTTGTGTGTCTGATCACACATGGCCAATAAAGTATTCTATTCTATTCTATTCTATTCTATTCTATTCTATTCTATTCTATTCTATTCTATAAAAGCTATAAATGATAAATCATGATCATGCTCATCATAAAAATACATTCACCATAAATCATAAGATACAATACGTAAGTGATAGTCATAGGATACTGAATAAGCAATCAACATAAACCATACTAGGAAACTAAAAAAATCTGTTTCAGGTTCAAGGATTTTCCGTAAGTAGTTGTGGATGCTTGAGAAAGTGTAACATAGATTGTCTAGTGTGGGCTGTAGCTTTGTTTGAGTGACCTGAGCTGTGAGCTCTGGGTGACAACTGATGGTAGCTTCTGTTGTTGTGAACTGTCTTTTAATAGATCTGCCTTTGAAACCGATCGGATTTTGTTCATTTATCGGTTAGCTTTGTTGGTGGCTATTTTGGTCTTCCGAATGCCTGGCTTAATTCCATCAATGGAGCAGTTTAGTCTAGTAGTAGAGGCACCAGGCTAGAAAATAGGAAACCATGAGCCAGCTGGGGGACTTTGGACCAGTCACTCACTCTCTCAGCCCAACTTCCTTCACAGGGTTGTTATGGAGAAAACAGGAGGAGGAAAGTGTGTTGGATATGTTTTTGCCACCTTGAGTTATTCGTAAAAATAATAAAGCTGGGATACAATAAACAGAAATAAATAAATGAATTAGAACAAATGCAGTTGTAGCTAGCATAGATTGGTGATTTTTTTTAGGTAGCATGAAACTTAATAATTGTCGCACATATCTAAATGTTTTCAGTTTCTATTCACAACACAACTAACCTCTGCAGTTCCTGTTTTTTGTTTTTGTTTTAAAGCAAAATCGACAGGCACAGATTTGCCATCCTGCTCAAAAACACTTTTCTAGCAGATGAATAGCTGCTTACCCAATACCACAGTGTAAGTGTCTAGTCCTTAAACAACACACAATCGGGACAGGACAACAAAATTCACACAGTTTAATCAATTAGCTTTGATGCCAGGAAAAAAAGGGAGTTAGGACATGGAGTGTCGCAAACTGCATAAACAAAACTCCAGCCATCATTTCATAAGGGAAGGCATTAAGTTTTTGTGAATTGCTTAAATATCTTTTCCCTTAATGTAATGTTTAAACTAATGTATAAGAATTGCATTTTAATAGGTTACAGCTTTGGGTTAACCTAGTCTGGAGTCAGAAACTAATATGCTTGGGTTAATAATTTAAGAGTAAGATATCAGCGTTACAGCCTAGAAATCCAGAACACAGAAGCAAACAATTTTTGTGACTGTTTCCATGAGATCATCATAAGTAAAGCTCAGTTTCAAGGATGGACAGAAAAAAACATTGTGGTTAAAAATCCCTCCTGAGCCACAATCTGAGTCACTTTCTGGGATTCTGATGATTCAGCCAATCAGCATCTAATGTCTCCTCTAAAGAGTGTTTTTGATTACATATTTCCAAGGCTGTGAACAACAGGAATAGATGAAACAAAACAGATACTACATTATTGGTAAGCAGTGATGTTTACCAAACAACAAAATGTCAGAATCAGTTAATTCTAAATTATTCTAGATGAAGAATGATCCCATTTAAAATTAAATGAAATCCCCAACCATCTATGAAATGCTTTTGCTTAATCTAAAATTAGTTAGGGGAACCACATCATGTAAACATGTCCAGCAGTTCAACCTACGATCTTGCTGAGTTGTGGAATGAAAATGTTTGAAAAACTGTCATTTTGGCTGAGAAAGAGTTGGAAGAAACTCAAAGGCTTAAAAAACTGTTGCAAAGTTTTGGTTGGCTTAATAAAGAACGATTTCTATGAAACTTTGATTTTTTTAAAAAAGAAAGTTGAGTCAAATAATTGAGTTCATTGCATAAACAGTTTTGAAACTGGGGAAGGTCTTACTGAAGTCAGCTTTCTTAGTTCAAACTTTAAACAATGTTCAATTTTTAAAACTCTGTGAATGTATATATGGCCTCGTGTGATTCTTGTTACTTCCTAACAATTAAAAAAAGAATACTTTTTTTTAAAAAAATTCTTCTAATAATAGATAAGTGCCCAAGGAGGAGTTTTGCATGCAGTTCAAATTGACAGTCCCTATTTATCGAAGGATTATTGCATCTTTTACAATTCTACCTGGACTTCCCTTCCTGATGTCTTATCTAGCATTGTAAGTATTTATTCGTTGTTAAGAACTAAATGGATTTCAGTAGGGAACCTTTGACAATTTTCACACCTTGTGCTGAGCTATCTTTATTTTTCTTTAACCCATTGTCACAGGGTCAATGCATAATACTAAGCCACAATGGCAGGATTCCCACATTATATATCTGTTTATTTTATTAAACATATTTATATAGCTGTCCAACTCACATCTTGATGATTCCGGGCAGTTTTATAAAGTTTTTAAAAACCTATAATAAAAAAAAAACATTTTAAAAAATACACCTCCCACCCTCAATGGCAGCAGCTACACAATGAAATCAGCCATTTGGTCATCAGTGTCTCTATTTGTAGTCCCAGGTCTCTGATAAAACCACATTTTTAGGGCCTTTCAGGCAAAACAACTGGATAGGGTCCAACCATACCTTGAGGGAAGGATAAAGAAGGGGGCCGCCACTGAGAAGGCCCTTTTTTGTGGTTGAACCAGAAGTACATCCCTAATGGATGGAACTGTCTGCCTATCCTTGTGGGTTGGGCGACTGTAATAGAGGAGAGGCAGTCCTTCACATGGACTGGTCCCAAACCCTGTAGGGGTTTAAAGGTGATAACCAGGACCTTGAATTATGATAAGCAATACGCCATCAAATCAGTTAGTATAGTGTGAGAACATAGTGAGAAGCATTTGGCATCCCTATGGGAGATGTCATTGATCAAGCTATAGCGTGGTATAATATACAATTGTAAGGAAACAACGCAGCTAAGTCTGGATTCATACATGTAGTAGAAGGACTTGGGAGTGAACTATTTGAAAATGATAAGGTTGGGCTGGGTGGAGGAATGCTGGGAATCGAGTGGGATGCAAATATTTTTACTACCAGTTCTGTGGGCGTGGCTAGGTGGGCGTTGCTTCTTTCATTTTTTTGCAGCACCCCCTTCCCCACGCTCTGTTTCTTTGCTTCCTGGGCTTCAAGGAATCTTCCTGGGCAAAGCAGTAAGATAGTGAGGGGGATCCTGACACAGCTGACTGTCGGAACAGCTGATCGTTGGGAGGAAAAAAAAATACCAGTTCAAGTGAACCAGTAGCTGTTTTTTTTTACTACCGGTTCACGCGGTATACCACCACTGCTGGGAACATCATCCTTGTTAAGTTTCTGTAAGCAGAAAGCCAGCACGGTAAAAAAACATGTTGGATTTCATATTTATTTGGCAGAAAGATTTCAGATTCAAAGGCAGAAAGTTGGTTCAGGAAACGGGCGCGCCGATAGGACCTTTCTGCGGCTCCTTAAAGCAGCTGCGTTTTTCCTCAGAAATAGTTGCTGACATGAGAGGCAGCTTTAGCGACCCCGTGCGCTTTAAGGAATTGCAAACTGGGCTTCAGGAATAGCTGTTGGCCTCTAACAGAAAGAATGAGACCTTTGAAAATAGCATGTCCTCCTTGCAGTCTCAGAAAACGCATTTACTACTCTCTGTTAAGGATTTTAATGCTGGTTCCTGTAAATAATAGGAAGTGACAAGAAAAGTTTTTTAAAAACCCTGTTCCAATTACATTGTGGAAGTCTCTTGCATGTTTTGCTCTTTAATTTTTAGCTTCATTTTTTAAATGACTTATTTTTATGTTCTTTTAGGACTATGCAAAACTGGAGTTTTTGACCTCTACATTGCTCTGCAGCCCATCCGACGTTACCCAAGACATCAAGGACAAAGCAATCGTAGTGAAGAGGGGAAATTGTACTTTTATAGAAAAGGCAGAGATTGCTCAACGGTTCGGTGCTAAATTGTTGCTGGTGGCCAGTGAAACTTCCATAGTAATGTCTTGTTTTTGACCAATTGATTGCTTTCTGTCGGTCTTTTGGTGTATGGGAACTGATTTGTCTATTTTCCAATTGTTATTAGCAGATCTGTGTGACTTGGATCAACATGTATAGATTATTTTAGTAAGCTGGCCATGGCTCCTGAATCTGTAGTATCCTATATATCTATCTACCTTTTAAAGCAGTATGTTGTTTAAACAAATGAGAGAAATTATTTAAACAAACCAGACAAATGTTTTTTTTATTAAATAAAATGACCATTTCTGGATTTTCAGCTAATAGGGATCCCTTGAATCACTGTAGATTAAAAACCAGTAATTGCAGGCAGGGGTGGGATTCAAAAACCTTAACAACCAGTTTGCTGCCCGGTTGCTGGGTGGATCTGGTCATGGTGGGCATGGCCTACTGGAACTTCCTGTTTCCGGCTTCTGGTGGGCCTCCAGAGCCCAGGGGAGGCCATTTTGGCCCTTCCAAAGGTCATACCCTGGGCCTCTGGGAGGGCAAAAGCAGCTTCCTCTGGGCTATGGAGGCCCACCAGAAGCCAGAAACAGACTTGTTTCTGGACTTCTGGTACTTCTGGGACATTTTTCCCTTTCCCAAGGGTCTGGAGGCCTCTGGCAAGGGGAAAACAACCTTCCCCAGGCTCTGGAGGCCCTCCGGAAGCTGGAAACAGGCCCGTTTTTGGACTTCTAGAAGGCCTGTTTTTCCTCCTCCCAAAGCCTCTGCGCAGACCCTGCCCTTACCTCCAATGAAAATGGGCTGCGTGGAGAGGAGGGGTAGGCAGGGCCAGCTGGTCGGTTTAAATACTGATTCGGCAAACCAGATGTAACTTTAACATCCGGTTCACTCGAACCGGTCCGAACCGGTAGAATCCTACCCCTGATTGCAGGTAATCCTCAACCATTCGTTTAGCAGTTTAGTTTTCCATTTGTCCAGTTAGGTTCAACTTAAGCCCCAGAGCTGGTGAAGGCGAAGGATGAAGGCCAATGCATGCAAAAGGGAGATATATGAAAAGCAAAAATGTCTACATAATGGATAGCAGTGGAATTGGGGGGCTCTGTTAATAATTACCCAGGAAAGATGGGAGGAATTGGAAGCCCCTTTCTTGAGAAATGTCTGTGATTTAATCAAGTCTTGAATCAGGGAAGCAGACACAAACCTACTGTATTTCCATTTTTCTAGCGTTCTCCGGGAGGGAACAAGACCCAGAATCTCACAATTCCTATTGCGCTCGTTAGAGACGCAGATATAAAGGATTTGGAACAGGTAACATCCTTTTGACAGTGGCTTTTTGGGTGCATGAACAAGAAAAACAAATGGCTTCTTTTGGAAATTGATAGATTTTTGATACACACTGAGGCTTTTCTTCTTGGTCTGCTTCTGTTTTTTAATATTTAGTGACACACACTGCTGGTGCTATCTTTATCTTATTTTGAGTTTCTGATTAATGATGGGTTTACGATTAATCAACCTTGTTTTGAGGGGATGTGTTTTGCCAAGAAATCCTTTCTTTTGCTGATTTAGGAAAGTTCAGTATTTTTCATTGGTGGGTTCCTTAAAGTGGCACTGAATAAAGCAATAACCCTTCCTTCCTGAAACAAGCATTACACAAATCACTTAACTGAGACTTTTGCAGTATTTGTCTATAGGACATTCTCAACCTTCTATTTTATTTGCTTTTTGCCCCTTTTCTCTTCACTTCTGATCTTAGAGGCCATCTAGACTTAACCCTTGCTTGCTGCAGGATCCTCTTGAGCACTGTATTTCAACCTTAACATTTTAAAAATGTTTGGACGTCAGCATCCAGAAAGGCTGAGAACATCTCACTAAGAACATCCTGATTTGTTTTCTTTGAAGTCTTTCGGCAGAGGAAAATTTACTTCTAAACTTTTCTATGTCTATTATTAAAGAGCCAACACTTTATTTGTAGCTAAGAACCATCTTATATTTTTTTCCCCTCACTGCTTTTTGCATGACTTCTTTGTAAAGCTTGAAGAGTTAATTTTTTTAAATCATACTTGTCCATTGGATTCTCTGATTTTAAATGGCCATAAATTGGTATGCCAACAATGGCAGGATGGCAATGAATGGGTTATTCCAATGGGAGAACAGTGTCTGATATTCAACCAACATTTCTAACTGATGTGTTTCTAATTTTTAGACTCTTGGAAGAAATGTCAATGTGGGATTATATTCACCCCCTCAACCGATCTTTGATTATAGTCTGGTGATCATTTTCCTAATTGCGATGTTCTGTGTGTCTCTTGGAGGCTACTGGAGTGGCAGGGCAGAGCTGTGAGTTTAATTTTTTTCCTGTAATATGAAAAACATTTCTAAAGCTGGCTGTTAGCTTAGAGTTACATTCGTTGGACTCCCTTTCACCATTCAAATTCCTTGCACACTGCTTCCGTTCTTTAAGTAAATGGAACAACAGAAGTATGGGTATCACCCAGAGTGGTTTTATATGAGATGGTGTCGTGGCCTGTCCAGCTGCCAAATCAGAAGAAGAGGAGGCATGGGAGTCAGAGTGGCAACCTGAGAGCTCCGAGGGGGGAAGAGGGAATGGAACTGGCAGAGAGAGAGAGAGAGAGAGAGAGAGGCGGAGCCTGTGCCATCAGTCAGCCCTCATATCAACAGTCCACAGTCTGGAGGTGGCTGATAAGGAAGAGGAGAAACAGCTGGGTCCAGTGCATGACGTGTAACTGCTGCAGAAAGCAGAGGAGAGGAGAGCAGTGGAAATCTATGGGCCGATCCTTGGGAAGGAAGAGCCACTGTTGCTAGCGAGGCCACACCCTTGCTCTGGGGATAACAGTCAGGGTACGGAGATGAACATCTCTTCATGTTTCGGCCTCACAGACTTGTTAGCCTGTGAGAGAAACATTTTGCCGGGGCTGCCGGCATTCCTAAAACAGGAATCTTTTGAGTTCACACCAGAGGGTTTGTTATTTTTAGGGAGCTGGGTTAGAACAGATGGGCAGCAAATAAATGTAATAAATAAATCTGCTATAATAGGTCCAAAAAGCTAGATGTTGGAAGGGGCATTGCAATACGCACATCATCTCTTGAGTGTCTGCAATGTACACAATCTGTTCACACACAGCCAAGAAGTAAATATCTCCAAAAGTGTCTTTGAAGAGCAGAGACTGGGAGAGTGCATTTTTTTTCAAGAATTACAGGAGCACCAGGGCAAAGTTGCCCAGATAAAGAAGTCATTCTTTTCTTTTTTGTCCACCCAGTGAGAAGCTGAAACGAAGCCCCAGTCCTGGAAGCAATGAGTCATTATCGGATGAAGAAAGTCTTACTATAACCCCTTTGTCCGCTGTCATATTTGTGTCCTTCTGCTGCATTATGCTGGTCTTGATGTATTTCTTCTACAAATGGCTCGGTAAAAATATATATATATATATATGTGTGTGTGTGTGTGTGTGTATGTATGCATTTATTTAGGGATTGGAAGGGAAAACTTGTTGCTGGGTTGCTAGATCTCTATCTAAGGAGCAGACAGGGCCCTGCCTTACCTGAATGCCTTTGATAATTTAAAATAAATGTTGGAGAAATGGATTTTGGTCTCAGTTACTTCCTGAGACTGTTTGGCATGCCAAAAGTATCATGGACATTCAAAACAGCAAATCTTCCCCATGCAATTTAGGCAGATTGTTCACGACCCCAAAGTGATTTTACAAGGACTTTTTAGGCAACTTGCAGCCTTGTTAGCTGGTAGTTATTACGATTCCCCTATTGTAGGCTGGCTATAAGCTGCGGAGAGAGAGAAAGGTATGGTTTGTCTAAATGTTGTGTCTGAATGTGATATGGGTTATGTCCTCAAGAAAATAGATAAAGGTAACTTAAAAAGCAGGAAGAATAATAGATACCTCTCCGTAGGTAGTTCTTATTTAGTGACTGCCTTGGACAACTGTTCAAAGTTAATGACGGTGATGAAAAATTAACAGTCCTCACATTTATGACCTTCAAAAAAAAAGGGACAGCTGAAATAATAGTGCTTTTACTTAGTGAGCTTAATGACTGAATTGCCAGTTCCAGTGGTAGTTGCTAAATGAGGCCTACCTGTATCCATTTTTATATGAATCTCTCTTCCTCATTATTTAAAGATTAATAGTTGGTTGGTTCTAAGTCAGTCTGTTTGTAACCATGTCCTCCTCCGTCTTCTTGTCTAGTGTATGTGGTCATTGCCATATTCTGCGTAGCATCTGTTTCGAGTATGTACTGCTGTCTCTCTGCCCTACTGAAAAAAATACCTTATGGGCAATGCAGGTAAGATGCTCTGTTATGACTTTTTAAAAGGAGGTAAAATAAAGTCTGTTCTAGTCTGGCAGGAATAGCTAACACCCAAGATGGATCTTGACAGACTAGAACACTGGGCCCAATCTAATAAAATGAAATTCAATGTAGAGAAAAGTAAAGTCCTACACTTAGGCAAGAAAAACCAAAAGTACACATATAGACTGGGGGAAACCAGGCTCAATAGCAGTAACTGGGAGAGGGATCTTGGAGTCTTAGTGGACAACCAGCTAAATAGGAGCCAGCAGTGAGCAGCCGCCGCCAAAAAAGCTAATGCAATCCTAAGTTGTATTAACAGAGGGATACAGTCAAGATCAAGGGAAGTACTAATACCACTCTATGAAGACTTAGTAAGACCACACCGATAGTACTGCATCCAGTTTTGGTCACCACATTATAAAAAAGATGTTGAGACTCTAGAAAAAGTACAGAGAAAAGCAACCAGGATGATTAGGGGACTGGAGGCTAAAACATACAACGAATGGTTGCAGGAACTGGGTGCGGCTAGTCTGATGAAGAGAAGGACCCGGGGAGACATGATAGAGGTCTTCCAATATTTGAGGGGCTGCCACAGAGAGAAAGGGGTCAAGCTATTTTCTAAAGCGCCTGTAGGTCAGACAAGGAATGATGGATGGAAACTGAACAAGGAGAGATTCAACCTGGAAATAAGGAGAAACTTTCTGACAGTGAGAACAATCAATCAATGGAACAGAAGTTGCCCTTGGAAGTTGTGGGAGCGTCATCACTTGAGACCTTCAAGAAGAGATTGGACTGCCATTTGTCAGAAATGGTGTAGGGTCTCCTGCTTGGGCAGGGGGATTGGACTAGATGACCTACAAGGTCCCTTCCAACTCTGATTATCTGTATCTGTATCTATATCTAATTTTCCTTTTGCAGATGAAAATTAAGTCACAGTGAAATCTCAAATTGGCCTCCAGTTGATCAGATTTTGGATGCCTCAGATCAGTTATTTAGAGATGGATATGGAAAACTTAACCAGCTTTTGGTTTTCAGATCACTTCCAGGTCCACAAGAGATTAACCTGTAAACTCTGTGGGCCAATTAAAATGGCAGGTTCCAGGGATCTTATAGATCCAGAAGGAACCTGATTGAGGAATATCTGGTAGGCAGGTCCACTGATTGCCAGCTTAACAACTGGCAACAAGTGATCTGGGCTTTTGACATAATAATTCCTCTGTGTGTGATCCTGGTTTTTCTCCTTAACTTACCAATAATTAAAATAATTTTAGCTCAGGGTTGAATTGTGGGGTCCTTTATGCCCTTCAAGTTTGGTTGTTTTCTTGCAGTCGTTTCATTGCCAAACAGGTGACCCTTCCAGCATTGATGATAATGAAACGACTGCAAGAAAATAACCAATCTCAGAGAGCACCAAGGATCTCTTTAATTTATGGAGGAACTTCAAGAGATTAAGAAAAACAGCTCCTGGCTGAGAAAGACTAGATCTGAATCTGTTCGAGCCCAAATAGGAACTCAAGGGATCAGAAACCTGGGGGGGGGGGGGGGGGGGGAGAATAAATAAATGTTAAGAACATATTTTGCAAAGACAGATAGGATCAAGTATTAGTTTATAGAAAGACGTGAAAAGAATGAATCAGAATAAGTCAAAGAGCAGCCAGTGGATCACAGGTGTTTGCATTCATTTGTTTGTTTAGTAGATGTAGAAGCCACATGACTCCAGAATTTATTAAGGCAGCTTGCCCATAACATGAAAAAAATAAAAATAAAAATTCCAGATAAATAAAACTACAAGCAGCCCACTCAAAGACTCTGTAACTTCCCTACCACAAGACCTGAGAGAACAGCCAGTTTTTTTAAAAAAACTTACATAATAAAATCAGTATGGATGCCAAATGGATGCCTGGGAAATCTCCATATTTATAATGACAAGGAAATAGTGTCATGTTCACTGAGATATCACAATGCAAAGGCAGTCTCATTTTAATTTTATATGCCAGCCCTCTTAGAGTTGAAGTGAGTATATACCAATATTCTTCGTTTCATTTCCGTATAACTTATCTCTAAGATCAGGGGTCTTCAAACTTGACAGCTTTAAGACTTGGGGACTTCCAACTCCCAGAATTCCTGAGCTAACATGACTGGAGGAGGAATTCTGGGAGTTGGAAGTCCCCAAGTCTTAAACTTGCCAAGTTTGAAGACCCTTGTCTTAGATGGAAGCAGAATGGGGAGGTGGAGCAAACCTGCCTGAAATTTGCTGAGTGTGATACTGAATTAGCAAGGCTTGCCTTTGTTACTGGAACATGCACTCTGCATCCTGTATTTGCAATGCTGATGTGTTTTTGTTGTTAACTCTATTTTAGATTTCCATGCTGGAATCGCACTCTTGAAGTGAGACTGGTTTTCCTCTTTCTGTTTTGCGTAGCGCTGTCCGTTACCTGGGCTGTGTTTCGGAACAATGAAAGGTAAGTGAAGAATGAGAGCCAGTTTTGTCTCATGATTTAAAGCATCCAGGCTAAAAAGCAGGAGGCTGTGAGTTCTAATCCTGCCTTAGACATGAAAGCTAGCTGCATGACTTCGGCCCAGTTACTAGGAGACCATGAGTTCTAGTTCCACCTTAAGCATGAAAACCGACTGGGTGACTTTGGGCCAATCATCAGGAGGTCATGGGTTCTAGTTCTGCCTTAGGCATGAAAGCCAACTGGGTGATTTTGGACCAAGTCCCTCTCTCTTAGTCCAACCCACCTCACAGGGTTGTTGTAGTAGGGAAAATAGGAGAGGAGGAAGGTGTGTCGGATATGTTTGTTCCCTTGAGTTATTTGTAAAATAAGAAAAGGAGGGGTGCAAATAAAAAAAATAAAACAAAGTGAAGAATTTTAGGCTTTGGAATAACACTGCTAGGAAAAAAAAAACATTTCTTCTGCTTGTAGAAGAGAAGCTGCAAAGAGGCACCAGGGTGTGTGGGCGATTGTTCAACTAAAATCACACACACACCCTTTTTTTCCCCCATGTACACAGGGCAAATGCACAATTGTGCCCACTATCATGGATTCCCCTCCCCTGTGGATATCTCTGTCAGAATAGCTCTTCCTCTCTCCTCTCCAAAATCTTGCACACTTCAGTATCTGTGCCTATATTTTAAATTTTCAGAGGGCTGAAAAGGGGATTTTTTTTTTTTTTAATTCCAGGAGCTTGAGCCCACAAAATTGGCTGTTAATCCATCTGTCTTAGCGAAGCAGGGTTGAGTCACCAATAAGAAGGGTAAAATTTCATCGTTTTGATAACATAAAATAGAATAGAATTATTTATTGGCCAAGTGTGATTGGACACACAAGGAATTTGTCCTTGGTGCATATGCTCTCAGTGTACATAAAGGGAAAAATACATCAAGAATCATAAGATACAATACTTAGTGATAGTCATAAGTTACTAATACGCAATCAAATCATACTAGGAAAACAAAACAATAAAAATTGTAAAGATACAAGCAACACAGTTATAGTCATAAGTGGGAAGAGATAGGTAATAGGAAAGATGAGAAAAATAATAGCAATACAGTCTTACTGAATAATTTGTCAGTGTTGTGGGAGTTAGTCGTTTAGCAGAGTGATGGCATGGGGGAAAAACTGTCCTTGTGTCAAGTTGTGCTGATGTGCAATGCTCTATAGCGTCGTTTTGAGGGTAGAAGTTGAAAATTTATGCCCAGGATGTGAGGGGTTTGTAGATATTTTCACAGCCCTCTTTTTGACTCGTGCAGTATACAGGTCCTCAGTGGAAGGCAGGTTGGCAGCAATTGTTTTTTTTTTTTTTCTGCAGTCCTAATTACTCTCTGAAGTCTGTGCCTGTCTTGTTGGGTTGCAAAGCCAAACCAGACAGTTATAGAGGTGCAGATGACAGACTCAGTAAAACATAGGTTTAGACTGTGACCCCCCCAACCTTTTGGGTACCAGGAGCCAGTTCCATTCTCCTTTTTTCCACAGACTGGAGGTGGTGTGATTTTGCATGCTGCGTGCATCCCGCGGATGGGACTTCTCGTTTGTATGGCCTGATTGCTGGCATGCCTGACCCAGTGCTGGTCCAGGGACTGGGGGTTACGGACCCCTATTTTAAATGACAATGAATCTGTCACTTGACCAATCCTTCCGTGTGTGTATTTCTTCAGAAGCCTGTGCTGTTATACTCCTAGGAACATTATTCTTTATTCAGTGTGTTTAGGGATAATAGCTGAATTTTAAACAAGTATATGTAGCATTCCTGTGCTTAAAAATAACCTTTTTTTTTTTTTTTTAAATTTTAGCTGGGCTTGGATTTTACAAAACATCCTGGGAATTTCTTTCTGTCTGAACTTTATTAGAACACTCAAAATGCCCAACTTCAAGGTATAGTAACTTATTTAACTAAACTATAGGTACACAAGTAAATTATAGAGTGAAGGAAAGGGAGTATTTTAATCTGCCACTCAGCTTAGCCTTAAATTTTGCCTTCAGAGCAGCTCGGGAAGATTTTTCCCCATTACAGTTAACTTTCTTTGACAAAGTAGGTTACAGAGGTGCTGGATTTCAGCTGCTTTTACACAGGCAGTCAAGCTGAGGAAAGAAACGTGTTTTCAGCCTAGGTTAATAGATAACAAAGAGGGATGCAATCTTCCCTTATATTGAAATAATATAACATTTGTAAGGGCAAAAACAAAATTTCTACTGTTGATTTGAAGACCTGAACATACATTTGAAAGTGGTAGCAGGGATCCATGGGATGTTTTTTTAAAGAAAAAAACAGATTAATAATACTGTAAATACATTAATAGATTACAGTTTCCTTTTCTAAAAATCAACTGGCTATGTAATCTGTTTTCTGATTGTTGTTTTTTTTTTTTAACTGAATCACAATCTTTGGGCTAAATCTAGAGTAAATTCCATTGAAAACACTGGACAAGGTAACCCTGAGTGAATGCCCAGGAAAACTAGTCTGTTTATTCTCTGACCAAAGAATTTGTATTTATGCAGCTGTTTATGGCCATTACTAGAAAGATAACAGAAAGGAAAAAGAACCCCAAATATGGAATGAATGTCTTTTAAGTTTGAAAGGGTTTTGCATACATTTTGTTTTGTTTTGTTTTTAAAAATAAACACCTGTTCTTTGTTCTCTAGTCATGTGTGATTCTTCTAGGTCTCCTTCTTTTATATGATGTATTTTTTGTCTTCATCACACCTTATATTACAAAAGTAAGTATGCAGGTTTCATAACAATTCTTTTCATCATGCAGAGGGAGTTCGATTTTTTAGCGTAGTGTTTTTATGAGAAATATGCTCCAATACAGTGAAAGTTTCAAGTGTATGGGTCCAACTTTTTGATTTAATCTGATATATACCCGGTGTAGAGTATGAAGACTAAGCAATACAGGTAGTCCTTCACTTAAAAATATTAATTTAGCGACCATTTGGAGTTATAACAACATTGGAAAAAGTGCCTTACAACAGGTCCTCACACAACCATCACAACATCTCCACAACCATTTGATCAAAAATTTGTGCATTTGGCAACCGGCATATATTTATCATGATTACAGCATCCTAGGCCTTGTGATCACCAGGTGTGATCTTTCCAGCCAAAATGTGCGTGACTTGCTTAACAATCTCTGTGCTTAGCAACAGAAATTCTGAATCCAGTTGAAGTCTTAAGTCAAGGATGAGCTGTAGAATATTGGCTGTTGTTCAATGCCACCAGTTGCCTTTGTGTGGCACTGTGATGCCATTAAATTAGAATAAAGTCTAGATAAAGTGAACCACATAATATCTCAAACTCTTAATTCTGGTACTTTTAAACATTCCAAACAATTTATTTCAGGACCAATAGCCCAGTTCTCAAAATACAGAGACTAAAAGTCCATTATTTATTTAATTTACTATATGAACATTGGCATAACTACTCTTTTTATCTTCTGCTTATTTTATTTTGAAATATGTGCTTAGGCTTCATGTCCTTTTTGGTGTTTTGATATGTGTTTAAGTTTTCTGATCCGATGTAAATGGCATTAAATCGGCCTAGTTTGATGCTTGTTTCTAATAAATTTGTGAAATATACTTGCAGCTAGCATTTTCTGTAAATCACATAGAACCAACCTGGTTATCAAGTTTGTTCTGATTTTGCCTTTTTTTAAAAAAAATTTCCTCATCTCATGTTAATCTTTATTTGATTATGAACCATCCTGATTCTTAATTCATTCCATTTTATATGAGTTTGGCCAAACATGTCCTGAAAAAAAAAATGCATTGACTGTTAAATGCTTAATATTTTAAGTATTTCCAGAATGAATGCTTCAGCCTCAATATTCTTTTTTCAAACTTTCAGAGTGGAGAAAGTATCATGGTTGAAGTGGCAGTTGGACCTCTTGAAAGCAGTGAAAAGGTAGGCGTATTGAATCTTTTGAAAAACCAGTAGCTTCTGTTTGCACAGGTTGGGTTACATTATAATATTGCACCTGTTGTACATAATTATGCTAAACGCATCTTTGAGACCTCGTAAAACAGTGTTTCTCAACCGTGGCAACCTGAAAATGCATGGACTTCAACTTCCAGAATTTCTGGCTGGGGAATTCTGGGAGTTGAAGTCCACCCATCTTCCAAGTTGCCAAAGTTGAGAAACATTGTCTTAAATTTTGGGGGGGAAGAGATAAAGCGAATGCAGGGCTGATCTTTTTCCTCCTCTGTGTGAAGTGTGCTTGGATATTGCCCTTAATATTCCAATATAAACTGCTTAGAAAATGTAGCCGTTTTTAAAACCTTTTTTCTTCCAAGTATTAAATGGTTGTTGACTTGGGTTTGATCCTAGAGTGATGGAAACTTGATGGATGCCTCTGCTGAACAGTCAGCTCCTCATGAGAAAGTAAGGATTGTGTTTAAGATAACATTCCATGGATTTTCAATGGCCTACTTTCCAAAATGAAAACAAAAAAATCAATATTCTTTGGGGCAAGGGAAACAAAACACCTGTTCTCTGTTCTCTCCACGTTAATTTCTTCAGGATTTAGATCTTAAGGGTTGCCCAATCAATTTTGATCAGGCTAAAAATCTTTTTTCCTCGTTTCTCGGGGTTCTTCATTTTATCAAATCATTTGTCAGTGGTGTCTGTCTGCTAAATACAGATGTTTCCTCCGTGGTGTTTGTGTTTGATCATACCTTTTGTGCACTCTGCTTCTTGGTTGCTGTTTTCTGAATGTTAACTTTTTCTGTGTACACTAGATGAGCAAGATAATTCTGATAACATTTTATTTGTTGTGAAACATCCTTTGGGTTGGTCTTACAGGTTTTTTTTAAAAAAACATTGTTTTTCAGTTGCCTGTGGTCTTCAAGGTGCCCAGGTTGGACTGGTCACCAGCCGTGTTATGTATGAGGCCATTTTCATTACTTGGATTTGGTGATGTTGTTGTTCCAGGTAAGTGTCTCTTTCAGCTTTCTGTCCTACTGAGGTGGGTAAAATGAGGACCCAAATTGTTGGGGACAATAGACTGATAATAGGCAAGTAGAGAGGGCTCTAAAGCACTGTGAAGTGGTATGTAAGTCTTAAGTGCTATTACTATCCTAACATGGTGCTTGGGGAAAACACAGGGAAAGAATTGTTCACATAATGACCGTGTGGGACATTATAGAATAGAATAGAATAGAATTATTTATTGGCCAAGCGTGATTGGACACACGAGGAATTTGTTTTGGTGCATGTGCTCTCAGTGTACTTAAAAGAAAATATACATCGGTCAAGAGTCAAGAATCATCAGGTACAAGACTTTATAATAGTCATAGTGTACAATAAGCAATCAAATCATACTAGGAAACAGTCAACCGTCAATTTTAGGTCCATATATAGCAAGTTTCCTGGTTTCTAAACCATTTTGTTCATACAAACACATCCTATACATGTATATTGCACAGAAGACAGAGACCGAGTTTACTCTTCTAGTTTCACTGTTTTTTCTTATCAAGTATAAAAATTATTGCAACAGAGGATCTACAGAGTAAATTCTAATATAGCTAAATGTAACCCATAGAATTCTGTGGACCCCACTGCCAAAACAATAATTTGCAGTTAGACCTCCAAGTATAAGTTGAAATATTTATTTATTTTCTTATGAAAGGCAGAAAAGATAAACGAAGCAGGGAAAAACTAAAAAATCAGAAATAGAGGCCAGTGCTATCTGATTCCCCCACTCCCAAAAGTTACAGACAGAACTATTGCTTTAAAAGGTAAAGATTCCCCTTGCGCATACGTGCTAGTTGTTTCCGGCTCTAGGGGGTGGTGCTCATCTCCGTTACAAAGCCGAAGAGCCAGCACTGTCTGAAGACGTCTCCGTGGTCATGTGGCCGGCCTGACTAAACGCCAAAGGCGCACGGAATGCTGTTCCCTTCCCACCAAAGTGGTCCCTATTTTTCTACTTGCATTTGTATGTGCTTTTGAACTGCTAGGTTGGACAGAAGCTCGGACAAGTAACGGGAGCTCCCTCCGTTACTCAGTGCTAGGGATTCGAACCGCCAAACTGCCGACCTTTCTGATCGACAAGCTCAGCATCTTAGCCACTGAGTTCAAGGTTATTTATAAGCACTCATAAACCCCAGGTTAAAATTATGGGAGGGAAAGAACTTGAGAGTGCATAATGAAACAGCTCTCCCAAACCTCTGTGATTCACTTAACAAATATGGCAAGAAAAGGCGTAAAAATGGGGCAAAACTCACTTAACAAATTTCTCATTTAACAACATAAATTTTGGGCTCAGTTGTGTAGAGTGTAGTCCTGTTGTTTTGATGACATCATTTCCTTCCTAGCAAAATCTCTATGACCTGTCTTTCATTTTGGGTGTTGTTGTTTTTTAAGGTCTCCTGGTTGCATACTGCAACAGATTTGATGTGCAAACCAGCTCTTCCTCCGTGTATTTCATTTTCTGCACCATAGGTAATCTATCCCAACAATTGTTTTGAAAAACAGTATTAGGAATGCCGCTTGAAGTGAGATCCGACCCCAGCCTCTTGGCCTTTTAGGCCTGACTCTGCCAATTGGCCTGGGGTCCTGGCGTTTCATATTGGAGGTGGTTAGCAGATTAAGAGAATATTTCACCTCCACCCCACTGCATGTTGCTCCTTTCCTAGCTATCCTTGTTAGTTTTAATGATGTTGGAGAGCAACCATCTAGGCTGGGAGGGTTGAAGTGCAGAATACACCTGGGCTCTCTATGTAAACACAGGACAGTTAGGTCTGTTCCCCCCCACCAACCCAAATGCTTAGGGCCTTATCTAGTAGTTTCCATATGAAAAGCTGCCAGTCTGGAGAAATTTCTGTATAAGAGGCAAAAAAAAATAAATAAAGTAGTTAACTTGAATCTTACATACATGGGTCTAGTTGTTTGCACCTGATGAATAGTAACACTCATTATTTTAATGCTTTAATATTGCCATTTTGGCTTGTGTAAGCCGCCTAGAGCCACCGGGCAGCATACAAATGTAATAAATAAAAATAAATGACCATGCCTCACCTTAAACCAAGAAACCTGAAAATCTGCGATATTCAGTGACGTATTTTTTTAAAAAAATGTTTTGCCTTGTTCTGCAGCTTATGGTGCCGGCATGGTGCTCACCTTTGTGTCTCTAATATTGATGCAGAAGGCTCAACCAGCTCTTCTCTATTTGGTGCCCTGCACACTCATCCCTTGTGTCCTGGTTGCTTTGTACCGCAAGGAGATGAAAAAATTCTGGAACGGTAACAGCTATCAGGTGAGGAAAAACTTTTCGAGGCCTGTGAGTAGCTGCTGCTCATCCCTCTTCATATAGAGTTGACCATAGCTATTGAGTTAGGATTGGCAAGTTCAGCAACAAGGTTGCTCTTGGTGGTGATAATTCTCTGCCTGATGCTGACCCACTCGGTGTCCCTTAGTCCAACATAGCTCACAAGACTGTTGTGACTGCAGATATTGTAACCGTAGATAGGTTATATGATCTCTTGCCGGTCACATCTACCCGATCCATTAGAGTGGAGAAGCAGGGATTGTTGCGGGTCCCAACCCTGAGGGAGAAACACCTGTGGAACCCAGAAGAAGGGCCTTCTCCGTGGTGGTTCCCTCTCTATGGAACATCATCCCCCCCAGAGATAGAACGGCCCCCACTCTAATATTCCTCCAGAAGGTACTGAAGACCTGGTACTGCCAACGGGCCTGAGCAACCCAGAGTGTGATGGAGCCTATCAAATGGCTTGTGTGATCTGCTGTTGTCGGGGCAGGGGGTGGGAGTTGGGGGTGATTTTTTTTCTCCAGATTTTGTTCTATTGTACTTTATTGATTTATTTGATTCTTTTTGTTAGTTTTTACTGTTTTTTATTTTGGTTTTAAATATGGTTTTACATTCTGTATGCCACCACAAGTCATCATGGGTGAATAGGTAGCAATATAAATTAAATAAATAGAAATATAATAGTATAATATAATTAATATAATAATATAATAATATAATATAATATAATATAATATAATATAATATAATATAATATAATATAATGTAATGTAATGTAATGTAATGTAATGTAATGTAATGTAATGTAATGTAATGTAATATCAACTAAAAATACTTTTTTAGTTGACAGCAGAATGGGAATGGGGGAAAGCAGTGCATTCCTTAAGTGCCTCATTGCTTTGGCAGCCGAAGCTGTTGGTGCACAAGATTATTACTGGAGAGCATGATTGATGACTGTTGGCTATGGATGTCTCTCATTGGAGAATATACATCCAAGGGGTGGGGGGAAGATCAGGGTCAAGGGTGAAATGAATGATGTGTCAGAGTCGGCTGTAACCAGGAAACGCCGACATGTTAATTCCTAATAAATCAACAATCTTTTTTTACTATGAGAGAGGTGGCTAGAGACTTATGATTTGAATGGGGGTGCATGTTGGAGCCTTGACAATAATATAATATAATAATATAATATAATAATGTAATATAATACAATATAATACAATACAGTACAATATTTGGAGGCAAGGATGCTTGAGCTCTGGAGGAAAAAAAAAAAGAGAGACAATCGATCTGATAGAGTGAGGGCCTTCAAGTCACTATTGGCTCCTTGGGACTGCCTGGACAAGCCCCCGTGGATCACTTGGCAACATTTTTGGAAGTGTTTTGTTCTTGCCTTCTTCCTGGGGTCTAGAGAGAATGACTGGCTCTTAAGCCGTGCAGCTGATTTTGTGCCTAAGGGAGGATTAAAGTTCACAAAACTCCCTCTGTTTTAGCCTGGTGCCTTAATCCTCTATACCAGGGGTCTCCAACCTTGGCTCCTGGAAGCCTGGCGGACTTCAACTCCCAGAATTCCACAGCCAGCTTTGCTGGCTGTGGAACTCTGGGAGTTGAAGTCCGCCAGGCTTCCAGGAGCCAAGGTTGGAGACCCCTGCTCTATACCAAGCCAGCTCTCCATAATCGAAGAGCAAATAGAGTAAATCTTCACCAAACACCTTGCCGAAAGAGAATGTCTGGAAGGAGGGCAGAAAAAGTGGGTCTGAGAGGGTCAGAGCCAGTTTGGAATGCCCTTTGCCCCCTTCCTTCAGTTGCCTATAGGATCCATTACCTGCTGTATTCCATGCTTGTCTTTATTCTTCGCCATGCCTACACTGCTTTTCTGTGTATCTGACTCTGTTCTCTTTTTCGTTTCTTCTTCTTCTTTCCATGTCCTCGACCGCTTTGCTTCTGTGCCACCTGCATATCTACCTATTGGCTTGGTTGGGTTTCCCTACCCCAGATGTTGCTTTCACCCAAATCCTTTTATGCAAGACTCCTGACTCTACTCCCTAATGCCTACCCAGTGGTTCTCCATCTCATTTGCTGTTATCCAGCCTTCCTCTCTGCATTTGCAGCCTTCTGCCAACTCTGCTCCATCCTGCCCAACCTGTTTTCATCTTCTTCTCCAGCTCCTTGCCATCTTCCGTGTCTCTACCTCCTCCCCAGTGGTGGGATTCAAAATTTTTTACTATCGATTCTGTGGGCGTGGCATGGCTTGGTGGGTGTGGTAGGGGAAGGATACTGCAAAATCCCCATTCCCTCCCCACCCCATTAGCCTGCTTTCCAGCTCCATTCTCTTGTGCAGGGCAACCAAAGAAGACCCAGCCAATCAGCTGGGACTCGAGAGGCAGTGAATAGATAGGGGCAGGTCCAGTCAGAATAGAACAGAATAGAATAGAATACTGTATTGGCCAAGTGTGATTGGACACACAAGGAATTTGTCTTGGTGCAAATGCTCTCAGTGTACATAAAAGAAAAGATACATTCATCAAGCATCAAGAATCATAAGGTACAACACTTAATCATAGTCATAGGGTACAATCAACAATCAAATCATACTAAGAAACAGTCAATATAAATCGTAAGGATACAAGCAACAAAGTTACAGTCCTACAAGCACAAGTTGGAGGGGATGGGTGATAAGGAGTGATGAGATTAACACCAATAGTAGTGTACACTTTGTAAATAGTTGAATAATCAGAGGTAGTATTTGCCAGTTCTCCAAACTACTCAAAATTTCCGCTACCGGTTCTCCAGAACTGGTCAGAACCTGCCGAATCCCACCTCTGCTCCTTCCTTAACCCTCCCTAGAAGACCTGAATGAGATTCTGAAACTAATCAAAGATGTGTGCACTCTTAAGGTGGGTCAGTTACCTAGGTATAGCAGTTAAGGCATGTGAAATCATTCTCTCTTCTGATTTTAAAACAATCCAGTTCAAAACTGACGTTGATTGCAGTCTAAGCCTTTTTTGGGCCATAGTCCATTTGGTCAAGAAGCCTAGAGTATAATTTATATATCCCGAGCATATGAAATCTACCCAGCTGTAGTGAGTGGGTGGAGAGAAGAAAAGAGAAAAAGGGAAGGAAAGAAAAAAAAAAGCAAAAAAAAAAAGAGGAAGCCAAGACAGAATTATGATCTATTGTGACTAAATCAGCTATAAGGCGTGACATCAAGGATTGGAAAATTATCTGATGATTGGTCCTGCTTTTGATACTCCCATGGAGATCAGAAAGTTTGGTTTCTGCCTATATTGCCAGACTATTCTTTTCTATGCAGAGTTTTGGCAGCCTTAAAAAGAGATTGATTGAAATGGGCAGGATGAGGTCCCAAGTATGTCACTAATGGAACCAGTTCTAAAGCCAATAAATACCCCAAATTCACAAGAGTGAGAAAATTCTTTGTTTTCCTTTTAGTCTCTTTCCTATGAACTAGTGAACTCACAGGCCTGTTCACAGATAATGGAGGATTGTGCAGGTGGATGTTTACACAGAGGTCTTCTGAACTTTTATCAATTGGGGAGGCAATCATTGCTATAGGAACCAGAGCAGGGTAGCTGAGCTCAGTATGTACTTTGTGCCTCTATTTTAGTCTCACATGGGCTCAGCTTCCTGAGCCCTGGGAAATAAACAGGGGGGAAAAAAAGCAACGTCATTCAGAATTAACATATTTCTAACGGGAGTCTCCTGGCCCGACTACTTCGGTCCCACTTCTAAACTACCAACTGAGTACGCTTATCTCAAATGGCAAGTTTCACTATTTAGAAGTACTTATGTTGCCATAGCAATAGTTTCATACGCTTTTCCCGGCAAGCAAGGATTTAAATTGCTTTGAACTTTGGATCTTTTTGTCAGCACGACTTAGCCTGGAATGAAAATCCTAACTCGCAGTATGAGAATTCGAAGGCAGTTCAACAAGACCTTTAATCTAGTCTGTAAGTTCTCAGCGGCAAGAAATCTTTGCGTTCTACTTTCTTATCTACCTTGCATTTTTTTTAAAAGCAAAAGTCCACACGCTTTTATTTCCTGCAAGTTCAGGTGATCCCACCACCTACGTAGTAACATTCAGCACCAAGTGCTGTTAAGAACAGAGGGAAAAGTCACCAGAATTGATTCACTGTCAGGTATTACATCCAAATTTGTTGAGGGGGAAAACATGAGGTCCTAACTGAGAGGCAGTTACACTCCCAAATTACCTGAATCCGAATTAATGCTTGTTTGCCAGAGGAGCCTTTTAAAAGGATTGCTCCCTGGGGAAAACAGCCTTGTTTTGTTCTCGAGTCATATTTGAGACGCAAACAAGTCTTAGCTCCAAAGTGTAGCGAGCGATCTTGTGATGCCCTTTCTGATCAAATTTCCTGCCCAACCAGATTTTTTTTGCAAAAAATACCCAACGTGTTTGCTAAGCAGTGATTGGATGAATATTTTTGGAAATCTTAAAATGGCACAGATCTTGATACTCAAGCCAATATACTCCTGCTTTTTCATTGTTGCATTCTCATTTGCCCTAAAATTATAGTGGCACAAAATGTTGATGCTATTTGGAGCTTGCCACTTGGTCTTATTTCTAGTTAGGCATGTGGATAAATCTGAATAGAGTCTTTTTGGGGTTTCCTGAAATCTGCTTTCAGATCTTTGGAACCCGTTGCACAGTTAAAGCTTAATAATCGCCACTTTTTCTTTTTTTTTGCCAACTTGTGTTTTTCCATCCGGCACTCAGACTCACTTAGCGAGGGTGATAAATGCTGAATCAGCCAAAGAACCCATGTGATAGCTTAGAAAATGTTATAAAAATAATCTGTATTTTTATGGTCTTGATGCTTAAATGGAAGTAGGTAGACCAAGTATTTTTCTCTCCCTCTAGAAACACCGTTCAGCTCTGCGTCACAATATTTGTGTAGCTTTCATGGTTGTACACTGCCTTTAAGTACACCTGGAGTAGAAAGGCAGGGGATAAATGAAAGGAATAAGGATATTTTGTCTTTTATTTCTGCTAGTCATAGAAAAGGAGAGTGAAATCCTAGCTAGCTTCCTCTGGCCTCTTTGGAATGTCAGCCATTATTTCCGACATATTTCCAAAACTACCTTTGCCTGCTAGCCGTAATAACTGTAAATGGTTCTTAGAGGCTGCTTTTTACCATTCACAAACTGCACTGGATGCTTTTATAAGCCTGTGGTGTTCACACATACCAAGCTCTGAGGTTGCTGAACCAAGAATGCTGGCCTCCTCTCCACACACCCCTCCTCACAACAGTATGCCTCTATATTTGAGTTGATGGAGCCAGCTAGCAAATAAAAACTAGCTTGAAGGTTTAACAGGTGCCTCATCCACTTCCTGCCTCCCCGTGGTTTACTTGTGGCCTGAATTGGCAGCATGGTTTTTCAGTCTGCCCTTGGTTTGATTCTTGACATGGAACCAGCAGATCTGTGCCACGATTTTTCAGGCTGGGCCTGTTTGCTTTGTCCTTCAGCTTAATGTAGCGGTTACCGGGTTTCTTTTTTTTACTTCTGGATCTTTTTCTGGGTTGGGATGCTATTTTTGCAAAAGGAGCCTTGATTGCTTTTCCAGCCGCATTTTTGGGGGACTTCTTGTTTAGGACGACGTGTGTTAAGACAGAGTCAGATGTTTGGATGGTTGGATAGTAAGAATATATAATTAGTAAGAGTGAGGATACTTTAGGAATATGTAGACCAGGTTCACACTTTTGGTTAATCATGATTTATTGACTAAATCATAGTTCGCACAATTCACTGTGTCTCAAACTAACCACTTTTTTTTTTACTCCTGCAGTTATCTGAATCCAACCATTGTGTTTGGCAATTATATAATCCAGTGGATGCTTCTGTTTTTGTCTATTTCAGACTTCAAGCAGAAATTGTTTTTTTTCCTCTTCCCATAAATCAATTTGCTTTTAGAGCCTCCCCACAGTTTTTAAGTAAAACTTCTCTACTATAATATAGTTTTGAATGCTGTCTTAAGCATCTTATAGTTTATTTCCATAAATGTGCTGTGGGTATGAAATACAGCAAATTGTATCTGATTTAGAACATCTAATGTTTTTGCTCGGTTTATTTCCCAGGATTTCCTAAAAAGAAGATATAATTATTTTAAATTTCTTGTGCAAATCATTCTACTCACACTTTACAAACCTATGAATTTGTAAACCGATAGTAAAACTTGTTGCTTGGGAACGAAGGCTCTGGTAATTCACCAACCTAGACAAATCTCCTTTATCTTTGGTGCTGACTGAATACCATCATATTATATTACTATCCTTGTAATTGCCTAACAAAAATACAAAGCCAGCGATTTGATTACTAACATACAATTTATTTTATACCCAGGTGATGAATTCTGCTTCCAATGAAGAAAATGCCACACAAAACACCCAACACCATGAGGAACAATAACACATCACCAAAAATAATGTACTATGATTTTTCTACTCAAATAATAGAGACTGGTTTAATTTTTAAACTGGAATGTTTCATACACTTTATTATGAAAAGAATCACCCTTTTTTACACTTGCACATATATTTTTGTGAAAAGTTTACTATTGATATTCTCAGAATTGTTAGAACATGTTATCTCTCGAGGTACCAAACCATATTCAATAAACCTGTGCCTTGCTTCAATTTAATTCAAGTTTGTGGCCTATGAGATAGATAGATAGATAGTATTTCTAATCCATGGTCCAATTTGCTCCTGGATCTCAGGCTTTCAACCTAAATCTTTATTTGAAGCACTGAGGAGCAGAATAATACAGACCAGAAGTGTCTTATCAGAGGTCCATGGGTTACTATGCAAATACGAGAAAGTAACGATGGGCAACTAAAGAGTTACATCCCATGAGGGCAGTTCCCAGAAGTCCAGGTTGATGCCAATATTCCGCAGCAAAACATATATTTGATTGCACCCAATGATTGTCCCCCAAAAGAGAAAAATGATGGCATTGAGGCCTTAACGTTTCCATTTTTTTAACCTTATCAAAACCTTAAAAAAAACCCAAACCTGAAATGTTCAACCCGGCCCTTTCCATTTTATAGCAATGTTGTTGTCACAAATCTTTTGATCTTCAGTGGCTGAAAGAAAAAAAAGATATACAACCTGTGGCTTCAAAATAGGACTTCACCTGTATAATAATACAAGTTATAATGTATAACGCAGAGGGGTTGTGAAATCATAAAATGAGTAAGATGGACAGGGAATCCACTGAGATGAGCCCATTCACTCATTATTGTTATAATTAGGAGTTCCTGTACTTAATCCATTGTGAGCTAATGAATATTATTTTAAAAAAATACTTAAGATAAAAATGGGAAGAAATATACAAAATCCGGAAACTTTAACTTTTCCTCTTTAAACATAAGCACAAATAATAAAAGGCTTAGTTTTCAAAATCAGAGGCTCATTTTTACTTCTCCCTAGCTGACCTTTTTGTTGTCATCACTGTAACACATCATTTCAATTTTTATTTCAACCTACGCCCTAACGCAAAGCTTTTACAGCAGTTGTCACAATACTAATAGAATAAATTCAGCTCTAGCATTTTGATTTGAAATAGATTTTCCCACTATTAACATCTCTTGGAAGTGCTGATGAACAGAAGTTTAGTAACTTTGAGCACCAACATAGTTTTAAACCAAAGGAATGTGTAAGGAGGAATGTGTAAAAGAAAAAAAATGGGAAAAAAGACTTGCCAATCCTTTAGTTCGGAGGTTATATAAGAATAACAGTGTAACATAAAACTTCCTCATTTGGTGTCTTCCATATATCATCGGACTGCAGCTACAGAATATTGTTAAGAATTCTGGGAATTGTATTCTACACATGTTCAAAAGCCATCAAGTTAGAAAATCTATTAGTAACATAGATCTTGTAGATCAACTGAAGAGACAGGAAGCTTTTGAAATAACTGTTCGTTTACGAGGTTTTCACTCAGGAGAAATAAACTTAATTTAAATGGAACTTCATTTAAGCTAATGAGAACAAGTCTAAAAAGCAATTTAAAAGCACTTGCTATTCTTTTTACTAGTGACTTTATTGACTTTATTTGTAAAGTCATGTCCACAAGACAAGGCAGATTCCTAAAGCAAGAATTTCCTCTAAATGTATGCATTATCTTATAGCAATTTAAAATATTGATTTTGTGTGGGTTTTTTATTTGAGGTGTGACACACCCATGAAAAAGGTTGTCTTCACGAGAACTTCCCTCCCACGCCCCAAGGTATAGACAATGAAAAGTAGAATAGATTGTACCATAGCTACAATTCCTTAATCCATATATCAGATAATAGATTCAGCGACTTCCCTGAACCAGGGAAGAGTTTCCATTCACTGTTGAGCAGAATACAGAAATGGAAAACAGCCTACATTTTCTTGATGTACCACTGGGGTCTTCTGTATATGTTTTCTTGTAAGGGACAGGAGGCATATGGCTGGGATATTTCCTGTTTTCAGTCATAATTGATGAACCTTTATTTAATTATTACCTGTCTTTTCTGTCAAAAGGCTTACTGATCATATGGGACACATTTAAAACAATCAAGGCTGCAGAGCAGGGATTCAGTTGGCAACAGACCTAAGAAGCTTGAAACAATAAATACCAAGGTTTCTTATCCTGTCCCCAACATGATCCACCTTTCTTTTTTCTTTTCTTCTTTTTAATTATTCTTTAGTCAACATGAATTCAAACAGACTTCTCATTTTAACACTAGTTGTAATAAATCAAGGAAACCCAAAACTTACATTTGCATGAGGGACAGAAGAGAGATCTTTTTCTCTTAAAATGTTTTTTGATGAGAGGCAAGTTAAATTGTAGATAAAAGGTTAGTTTTAGTTTTAAATTTGCTAGGTTGGGAGAGTAAAAGATGGTTGGAAATGAATAGACTTTTTGAATTGATTTTGTCTATTTTTTTACATTATATTGTTTGCTACTTTGGAAATTTTAAAAAGTTCAATAAATTTAAGTCATAGAGGAATGTCATATTTAATTCTGTTTAATATCTACATTCATTGAATTACATTTGTAAGGGATAGAGTTGACAAATTATATAAAATTGTCCACTGAACATGCCTTTGCTTTTTTGAGAGAGTAGAATAAGCATGATTCAAATTATAAGAAATGTTCCAAGCTTCTCATTTTAAAATGTCAAATTAACAGTGTCTGTATGGACTATTTAACAATATTCTTTAAAATTGGGTGCTTTTAACAATTGGCTACTGAATAGCATGCTGGGAGCCACATTGGACATTTACTAAAAAGTGCTTAAAAATTCAGTTGTCCGCTTTCATTTTAACAGCCTTAGTAACAAGAATAATATTAATCATAGTACTGCTAGAGCAATAACCCAGTTTGATAATCACCTTCTTTGCTGCTTTATTTCTGAAACATTGTATATTTTTATTTTCTAAGATTATTATAATTTGGAAAAACATTTTGTATCAAATAAACTTTCAGGAATAATTTAAGTATTGTTTTATTTCCTGTCTGGTTTACACATATAGCCTTGTTTGGCATCAATATGGCTGTTATCATCTCCATTTGCTTTCCAGGGAAGAAAATAAACAAACAAAAGTTTATGCCTTCTTAGATTTTAAAGATGTATGTTTGAAGATGCTTTACTTATTTTTTTTGTCTGTTTGCATTTGCCTTTTAAGGTTTGGTTTGTAATTAATAATTTTAGTCCGTTGTACCTTTTTATCGTCTATATTGGAAGCTGCCTTGAATTTTCAGTGTTCGTTGTTCCATATGAAACATCCCTTCTGTTTCTGGCCAAACTGTCCCTTGTACCTGTAGCATATTTACATTTCTTTGAAAGCCCTTTTGCTGTTCGTGGTAATTTTATTGCTACAAGAACAAGTTCAGGCTGGTTTGGTGAGCTATCGAGCCACAAGATAAGAGGTAGTCAGCCTTAGGGCACCTTGGCTGAGACCCAAATGATCCTTTATATACAGTATTCTTTTTGCAGGAATAGTAATATATGCGATTCCAGAGCTTTTGTGCTCCAATGACCAGGTAGTCCTTGACTTATAACTATCCGTTTAGTGACCGTTCAAAGTTACAGTGGCACTGAAAAAAAGTGACTTATGGTCATTTTTCCACACTTATGACCATTGCAGCATCCCTGTGGTCAAAATTCAGCCGCTTGGCAACTGGTTCACATTTATGACAGTCGCAGTGCCCTATAGGGTCATGTAATCTCCTTTTGCAACCTTCTGACAAGCAAGGACGATGGGCAAGCCAGATTCACTGAACAACCATATTAATAACTCAATAACTGCAATGATCCACTAAACAACTGTGGCAAGGTCATAAAATTGAACAAAGCTCACTTAACAACTGTCGTGTTTAGCAACAGGAATTTTGGCTCATTTGTGCTCCTAAATCAAGTACGTTGTTTTCAAATTGTCTGCTTCAAGGGATCCTTTTTCTATTAATTTCTCCTTATGAGAGACTTCCATGCTCTTCCCACAGACATCTTCGTCCTTAGATTCCTTTGCAATTTATGTTTTTTTAAAATAAATAAAAGTGCTTGTTCTACAATTCTGGGTGATAGATTGGTTTTCCTAGTCCAAAGTGGGTGGGCGAATTGAAACTTTGGAAGAGGAATGCTGATGTTCAAAAACACTTCCACTTGTCAACATCTATCGCATCTGTTTTATTGATGTTGAAAATTCTGATGTTCTCATTTATTGGGATATTTATGCCTTCACCCATAGGGGGTGGCGTTATTTGCTGGAATGTTGGCCATCCCAAGCTGTGCAACAACTCTGAAACCAAGAATATATGAATATTGTATTTAAACATTGACTTGATTTTTTCCCCAGATGTCTAACCTTTGTTTGTGTATTATTGTTAAAATAGCAGCCAAATCCAATGTGTTTTGCACAGAAATCAACACCACAAAATCCTCTCAATTTCCACATTTATAGGATTGCTAGTTTACAAGCTTAAGGCTCAATCTGCACAGAAATCAACAATGTGAAAAGCAAACAAAATGATATGCAGATGACAGTATGCTAAAGACAGTTTGCCCTTGTTCATATTATTATAACTACAAGTTGGTTATAATATGGAGGAATATAGTTTAGTATTACAACCGTTAACCTGGAATACAGACGAAGGTGACGTTAAGACAGTGGCGTTTTATGACTATTGTATTTATAAAGGTGATATGCTAAGTTGATAGTCATTATAACAGTTGAGAGTACAAGTAAAATGTTTGACTTAGCCTTATATCTTAAGGAGGTCATACTGACATTTCTAGCTAATTATATTAAGAGCAAAGGAAGAAAGATTACAAAAGAGCTGTCTTTTTAAGATGGTTTCTTTCTGTCTTTAGGCAACACTTGTCATCAGTTTTACCTGTCTCACTTCAATATTCACAGATATCTACTCCAGAATATAACAACACAATAAATACATATTATTATAGAAGCCAAGTACAGGTCCTAGAGACAGGCTTCAAGCATTGAAAACACAGCTCTGTTCCAATAATGCCCAAAGGTATATTGTCTTCATTATTTGGATTATAAGGTAAGTGTTAAGTAATGCCAAATAAGAGTTCATCAACAAAAGAGCTGATGAAGTGATAGCATCTTATTCCCTCCAGAAACTTTAGTTTGAATAAATGGTAATATGTTTAGTATAAGAACATGTAGGGATGAGGATTGAAAGTGAATTGGGCAGCTGAATGACAGCTGAACATTTGAAACGATTGGGTGGGAAGCATAGAGAAATTACAAAGCTTTACTCCATCATTATTTGTTTTTATCTGAACATATATATAAAACTTGCTTTTCCACTAAAAATCTTTTTTTTATCCACACCACTGTTATTGGGGTTGGGAGAAAGGTTTGATAATTTGTATCTCATCCTTGTTTATGTCTGGCTTCCATGTTTTGAAAATGCACTTCTACAAAAGATACAAAACAGAAAAAGACCCCCAAAAAAACCAAACACAAGGCAAAACAAAATAATTCCAAAATGTGAAAATTGAAAGGAACAAATATAAAGCATTTTAAAATTTCAAAAAAATCAAAATCCACTCAAGACGGCAAATACGAGTAAATTCATAAGGATCAGAGAGATGCACAGGCGTACATAAGATGCATATAAATCTTATACATATCTATAATGCTTAAACTATAGGCATCTCCCTAAATGGGGGTGACAAATGTATGGAAAACTATATACATAATAAAAACAACTATATATTTAACTTGAAAGTATTGATAAGTTGCTCCAATCCCATAGAATTCTTCCCCTCAGTTTGTGTATGGATGGTTGTGATGTGTGTGTATATATACTCCATATATGAGATACATCTGTATTAGGTGAGTTATAAGGGGAGGTGCATATGCATGTGAGATATAGGGGCATGGATCAATAATGTGTGTGTGTGTATGTGTGTGTGTGTAGATGGATGGATGGACATGCATACATTCTAGACACGCATGTGTGTGTAGATGGACAGACATGCATACACGTATGTGTGTGTATTTTCATTTTACACACATGTGTCTGAACAGGAGCAACGGGGGCTGCGTGAACAAACACTGTGAGACAAACCTATCTCTATGGGCTTGCCTTGCCTGGCCGTGCATGACTAGGCATGTGTGACATTCGGCCGAGAATGTCAACCAGTGTCTCACACAGGCACACTATGGGTGCAGGAGGTGTGTGTGTGTGTGTGAGAGAGAGAGAGAGAGAGAGAAACGGGCGTATGAGACACGGAGCAGCCCCACGGACGCGAGTGTGCTTGTGCCTGCACGAGTGTGCGTGGCAGGTGCTCTCCTTGCACGTGTGGGGAACACACGGATGCGTGTGCCTGAAACACCTGGCTCGACCCTCCGCGTGTATAAAGCAACGCAACCCCCCCCCACACACACACATAAACACAAAGCCAGCACCACCTTCATCACTGCTGCTACACAAGAGCCTCACAAACACACCTCAGCCGGGGCTCCCCTCAGCGGCGGTGGCGGCGGGAGGGCGGGCGGAGGGCGGTGCGAGCTGACGCGCGAGGCCGCGGCGTTGCTGCTGCTGCCGCCGCTGTCGGCCCAGTCGCACAATTATGAGAAGGAGCCACCAGGCCGCTCCTGCCCTCGCCGCCGCCGCTGCCGCAGCTCTGGAGCCCCAGCCGGAGCCTGCCGCGAGCCGTGCCCGCTGCCTCGGCGGCCACCCCCTCCGCAGCCTCCCGCCACGGCGGCGGCCTTCTGGCGGGGAGACGCCGCCGTCCCCGGCCGCCGCCGCCGCCTCGCCCGGCCGCTTCGGCCTCGCGCCGCTGCCGGGCTCGGCGCCCATAGATGGAGACAGGCCCCGGAGCCGAACCCCGAGCCGGAGCCGCCCGGCGTGAGCAGAGCCAGAGCCGCCGGCCACCAGACAGCTCAGCCGCCGCCTGCCGCCCCTGAGGAGGATGGTGAGGCCTGGCCCGAGGCCTCCAGCCCGGCCTCGATCCGCAGCAGCAGCAGCAGTAGCAATCGGGCGGCGGGGGGTTGGTGTGGGGTGAAATTGAGACGACTCGTGTTGTGGGTGGGGTGTGGGGAACGTGGGAAGGGCGACCCGCGAGTTTGCCTTGGACTGCCTGTCCCGTGGACTGGGCGCCACATGGGAACTGTAGTCCAACTCCTCCAGGAAGGGAGAGGTTGGAATCGCTGGGGGAATAGGATGCATTGGAATCTGTTAGCGCGCCCTTAATTAAAAAAAAAAAAGGAGAGGAAGAATCTCTTCCTATATAATGTACGAATAAATAACAATAACAATAAATAAAATACATTTCCCCCTTGGAAATGTAGCTATGGAAGAGCAAGGGAAAGCAGGTCAGCAGCCCCCCTTTTCCCAAGGCATAAAATCTCCGCCCTTTTTTTTAACTGAGCACGTGCTTGAATTGGGCTTGGCAGGCTGTGCCAGCCTTGAAAATGGGGTTACCAGCATAAAATAGAGTTTAATTTGATGTGTGCCGGTGCCTCCATGGCAGGGGTCTCCAACCTTAGCAACTTTAAAACTTGTGGACTTCAACTCCCAGAATTCCTCAGCCAGCAGAGCTGGCTGAGGAATTCTGGGAGTTGAAGTCCACAAGTTTTAAAGTTGCCATGGTTGGAGACCCCTGCTCCATGGAATAGGTGATCTGGAAAGAAACAAGATTACTAAAGGCAATAAACAAAGATATTTTGGGGACTCCTTCCATTTTCCGAACCTACCTTCTCTATTACTAATCTTATGTTGGGGGTAGGTATTTGCAAATTAAAATGCATTAGAAATCATACTTAATTTGTAATATATAGCACAAATGGGCAGAGGAACTGATGGGGAGCTTCTGGGTGCCTATCATGTTAAATTAGGTAGACTTAATCTAAGTAAAAGACCTAAGTATAATGGTCTAATGTATCCAGGATTTTTGATATTGACAATTCAGAAACCCGTTATTATTTTTAAATAGAACATTCTCAATGCAGAACACAACTCTCTCTCCTGTCCCTTGTGTCATCTGAGCCCTGGACTACACTACGTTTTATTTTACAATAAGGACTTCAAGGAATGCCTCTTAAGATAAACCTGGAAGTGTCTTCCTCTTGCTGTAAGGCAGGTTTGCAGAAGTTTGACCTTATTGAGATGGGAGTTCTGGAGAAACACAGAAAGCTTTGGATGTCTAGCAGAAACCTTTTTACATGGCAAGGCTGAGAGAGCTGAGTTTCAGCATGTGTCTAGAGCATTGATTGGGATCACATATTATGCTCACCGAAAGTTTGCTTATGCTGCCATTTGTGGAATAACTTACAGTAGGCTGAGTTCACACTCTCTTAAAGTTCAAACAGAACATTTTGTATTACTGTTTGAGGTGAAACGTTTATCCGCCGTCTAGATTTAATTTTTTCTCTCCATCTGACTATGTTGGGGTGGGGGGGTGGGGGTCTGTTTAAAGAAATTACAGGATGCCTTGAAGTCTTCTCACTTTGGACCAGTGAGGTAGAATTCTCTCACTTAGTTCTTTGCATATAAATAAATTTAAGATGCCTAGGAAGTTAGAAAAAAGAGTGCAGGTAGTTATCCTTGAATTCCCCATAAATAAAAGTTTAATCGTACTTTTTCATCAGGACTGTTCCCCCTCCCCATGGGAGGACAGTAAAGAATCACAGGCTACATCCCAGAAAAGATAATTAACAGGTTTTCTCCTACCAAGTTCTTGAGTAAGCTTTGGAGTGGCATATTTGAAAGAATGAGTTTCATCAAGTGACAGGTGACCTGCTCCATGTTCTCATCCGACATGAACTTTGAAGAGGCAGACAAGGCTGGTTGACTGTAGGCTGAGTTAGCTGACCTGCCTTTTCAAATCTATTCAAGCTAAGGTCATTTTTCTAGCTGACACTGCTTTCAAAATTGTATCGTTTTCAGCTTCCTGCTTAAGGGAGCTTCAAAGGCATGTTCTAGTCTGGCTGTTAGTGGGATATGATTGGTTGAATTTGTTTGCTGTATGTATTTTCCAACTATTGTTATAGCTGCCAACACTCGCATCTTACCCATTTTGATAGTTCCGAGTTCTCATAAGCAAACTTTCCCACATTAAGTAAATACTTTATCATAAGGATTAGGAAAGATTATCTGAAGTAACGATTAACCTTGCCTCTGTATTGACTTTATAGTGGAGAGATTCATAAAAAAAGATAACAACTGTATGCATCTCTGGCAGTATTTTTTATCCCTACAGAATACCTTGAATGTTTTGTTTGGAAGAATTGAAAGACAATCATATTTAATTAATATATGCCTCTATCTGTTCCAAAATAACTAACTAGTACAGATTATAGGAATCATTAGAGCCTCCCAGTTCTAACAGCAAATACACAATTCTAGAATTCACCTCAAAAAGAGATCTCTGGCAGATCTGTAGCATCGCAAAATTGTGCATTCCAATTACCATTTTAGGATCCTATAGAAAAGGACAGTTGTAAAACTTCGAGAGCTTGTAGCATCCCAATAAACCTTCAAATTCTCCCTCAAATTATCTGCACAAAAGAGATGCTGTAGAGAAAGAAATACATCTATTTCATTACTGCATCCCTTCTTCACACAGTTTAAGACATACAGCACAATAGTGGAGATACATTTATTTCAGTTCAGTTCCCTTTAATCTTTTTTAAAAAAGATATACAGCACTTAATTTTGAAGGCTCTTAAATAATTATATTCTTAAAATATGTGAAAATTCCACATGTCATTTAGATTTCCATGCCATGCTAAGTCATAATAAGGTTTAATTTTGTTTACCTTAATTTTTTTTGTGAGGTTAATTGTTGCAGTTGGTAAACTGTAGTTTAAGCTTGATGGTACAAAACCAACCAGTAGTGGTTTGTTCAGTAAATCCTTGTTAAGCAACTCTTGGTTTGCAAAATGGGGAAAAATAGGCAAGTGGAAATACAAACAGGGCCAAGGTAGTTTACTGTCTAATGTAATGTGAACAATTTTTTACTGGCACACCATTATTCTTTTTCCCTGGAGGTGTTTAAAATAAACATGCTTAATAACAGACACTGTTGATTGCATATATGAGACTTTATATTCCAAGGGAAAACAGAAGTGCTTAAGCTGAGCTTAAAGATAATTTTGGAAATAATCACTTTTGCCTAATTATATCTGTCAGTGCCTTATTTTCCACAGTTAGAAAGAGGTCGTCGTATTCTCTTGACCAAAAGCCAATGTGATTTGCCATTCTCTTTCTTCAGTTTCTTTCTACTTTTCCGTTTATCCTACATTCTGATATTCCCTCGAGATTTCCCCTGCAAGGGTTAACCAAAATTAGCTTTTGAGTTGAAGCACTTCGTGAGATAGGTGAACAAATCCTACAGCTATTACCCTTCTTAATTCAAATTGCTCCTGAAGCCTGTTTGTTTCCTTGATTTAAGATAAGTTTATGAATATGTTCAACACAAGTCTATGTTATAAAATCTACCTTTGAGCTATATAAATATTCAATGTTTTTATGTTGCAGTTGAAGACATTAGCAATATACAGCATGCTATTTTTGTCTAGTCATTTTTAATTGGTACTTCATCAATAAGAAGTATGGCAAATTGGAAAAAAATAGGCTTAGAACTAACATCTGGGGAGTCAGAAAGATTCAGATAATAGAGTTGTGTTAAGCTGAACGCTACCATTTTTATCTTGAATAATGAAAGATTTAAAAAGAGAAGTATAGGAATTGGGTTTCTTGAATATATCCTTAAATCTTAGTAGAGAAAAATTAGAGATTGCCAATCAAGTACAATTACATATAGTAGTAAGTTCCATCCCAAGAACCATTATCTTATTACATCACTGCAGCTATTCGATAAATGAAGCTGCATCTGTAGAACTATGACTAATGCATTCAGTTACGTAAATGATCACAGCAACATCAAAGTTGCATTATAAATATCAAGCAGCAGGATCTTTTTTCATTGTTTTTATAAGTACCCTTTTGTGTAGAATAGTTGCTGTTGGGCTTCAAATAGCCAATTGCTTTAGCTTCAGTACTGAACAGTTTACATTGGGGTAGTTCATTAAATTTTCTCTTTTGTTTAGCAAACGAGTCACCACTTGTTTATGTGTAGAAAAAAGTAATTACAAGGTGTGTAGATTTTTAAAACAACCATCCAAACAAGGAGTTAACTAGATACATTCTGAAGTGTAACATTCTTACACTTTCAATGATTGTTAATAGTTTCTAAATGTTTCTACTAAAATATGTTGATAGATTTGCCAACTGCAATAGGACTCAAAATTGCTTCCCCCCCTCCTTTGGGAATATAGAGCATTATTACTTTCTATAGGTCTCAGAGTAGGAGTCACAGGATCTGTATTTAATATTTCCAAACAATATAAAGTGTGCCTTCCTTTGAGTGGTTATGAGTATTTAATTGGATTTAAAGTGGGAATCGAAGTCACAGTTTGCAGTTAATTTACAATTAGTTAGTTTTGACAAACCAAACAGAAAGTACTTGATTCACTATACCCTTAATGTTATTCTGTCAGCTGCCATGAGTTAGAGCAGACCTAATATAGTTATATGACACAAAGTAAAAAATGGGTTTCTGTAGGTCTGTGTGACCTAATCAAATAGATCCAAGCAGAATAAGAATTTTTTGCAGAAGAGAATTTTACATGCAGTCCTTTGAACCTATTTCTGTCTGTTTGTTTGCTATTTATCTATGTTCCAAAACCAAACAAATCTGAATATGTTGTAATTTTCTAATTCCTTTGGCTGTTAAGTAAGAATATTTTCATAATAATCTTTTTAATCTATTAGTCAGACATAAAGATTTAATAATGAAAGCTGGCAGTGAAATTGGGTTTTGCATATTTCCCAGAATCAGCTATTGTCTTTCAGATCAAATATCCTTGTTGAACAACTCCTTTTGCAAGAGAGTTGAGCAAAGAGGAACATTTGTTTAAAAGTGTAGAAAACGCACTCCAAGCAGTACAGTTTTAAGAATGTTCAGACTAGCTCGCAGTCTCTAGTGTGCAGTATTAAGAAAAGAAGCTCTTTGTGTGTTGCATATCTATTATACTACAAGAGAAAAAGTTTGCCCTGGCACAGTTTTCATCATGAAACCATCCTCTTTCAATTTCTGATTTCCTTTACAGGCAGTCCTTGACTTATGACCAGAATTGAGCCCAGCATTTCTGTTGCTAAGTGAAACAATTGTTAAGTGAGTTTTGCCCCATTTTACAACTTTTCCTGCCACTGTTGTTAAGTGAATCACTGCAGTTGTTAAGTTAGTAATACGGTTGTTAAGACAATTTGGCTTCCCCATTGACTTTGCTTGTTGGAAGGTCACCCAATATGTGACTGTCATAAATATGGGTCAGTTGCCAAGTATCTGAATTTTGATCCATGGGGATGCGGAAATGGTAAGTGTGAAAAGGGGTCATAAGTCACTTTTTTCAGTGCCATCATAACTTGGAGCACTCACTAAATGAATTGCTGTAAGTCGAGAACTGCCTGTATTTTCTCTTCCCAATTTTTTACTCCAGAAGATCTTGAATAAAATGCACCTGTGGAGGCAAGAAGGAGGGTTATTTTGCTTATTTGCTTTGATCCCAAGGGTGACTAATGTTTCTTAAATCAGCCCTCAGAACTAAATGTTCCATTGATCTTTTCTTCCGAGAAAGGCTACCAAGTTTACTCTGATGTTACTACAATCATAGTCAAGGGTTTTTAGTAATCCGATCAGCACCACACCCCTTGCAATTAAAGTTACACCCCAGAG